>JABFOV010002971.1:0-17860 GCA_022817685.1 Aradophagus sp. ZL-2020 | reverse complement strand
ATAATAATAATAATAATAATAATAATAATAATAATAATAATAATAATAATAATAATAATAATAATAATGATAATAATAATAATAATAATAATAATAATAATAATAATAATAATAATAATAATAATAAAAATAATAATAATTTTTCCATTTCTAATTTAAGTTGGTAGAATTGTTTCTACAGTAAGTACATGTGTGATTGCATCACATTATTTTCGGTGTACCTAAAAACGCCACCGAATTTATTAAATTAATATTGAAATAATAAGACGAATCAATCAAATTTATACAGAATCAATACGGAATGTCCTATCAGAATATACGAAAATGACATTGACATTGCACATTAATTTAATGATGTTTTCAATATTGAACTAATATCGGGAATAATATCAGTACGGTAAGGTAGTTGCGATATGATATCGTAAACAGTTTACTATATGAAATTGTGCGCGTTACGATATGTGTTGTGGTGGTTGCAATTTCAGTTTTGAAATAATACTCATGATAATTATGTATGATATATTGAATATGATGTACACGATATATCATAATGTATCACAAGTGACATATAAACAACATTAACTGAATATGTGACTTTTACGTCATTTCGACATTACTCCAATACTGAAAATTAATAGTTTATCCGATATTAGTTCAATATTGAAAAAAATATTAAATTAATACGTAATAACAAAGTCATCTTCGTATTTCCTGACAGGATATTGCTTTCTTCATTCTGTAAAAGTTTCACTGATTCGAATTTTAAAATCGAAATCGAATTTTACCGACACAGTGCTGATATTGTGCGTGGAGCTTGCAACGTTTTTTATTTGTTTTCAATTGTTTTACCGTGGCTTTTAACTGAATACAATTTTCTCCAAGAAAAATAAAAAATATTGCATAAATATATTTAAAAAATTAAGAATAAAAGAATAAGATATTTCAAAGTATTTCCTTCCTACATTTATTTTGTCGGCAAAAAATTTAAAGATTTTAATATAAAATTGTCTAAAGTTCGAATTTGTTGAAAAAAAAGGTCGCGAAGTTTTACGACATTAATAATATTAAGTAATGTCGCAAGCTGAAGTAAATGAAGTGAAACGAACCTTACGGTTACGTTCAGAAAATCACTCGTCGATTAGTTAAAGCCAGCCCTACATCTCTAAGGTTTAAAAATTGACATCGTTAAGGGTAATGCGTTGCGCACTAAGCAATGAGAAACTCTACTTTAATTTTGCGGTTGATTTGAAATTGGCAAGACAAATGTAAATGGAATCGAAATAAAATTTTAGAATAGTTAGTAGTAAATATTATTGTGAAAATAATTAAACAATAAATAAAAAATTGTTTTGCTATTTTCTTTTCTCTTTTTTTATTATCTAAATTATCAAAAGTGAAAATAATTTTACTGTAAATTACAATTTATAAAGATTAATTAAATGTATAATATTAAAAAAACTACAAATAATTTTGATCAATTAAAAAAACATGCTATGAAAATTATATTATATGTGCATCACGTGGCACTATTAAGGTTAGATTATTCAATGCTTAGTGCGCAAAAAAGCGGCCTCTTTAGGAATTTCGTTTCATAATGACGACATAATCGTATAAAGTAAAAATAGGTGAGCTCCACAATGCTAATTAAAAGCAATTTCAAAATTCACCTTTTTTTGCAGTGACATCAACCATTAATTTATTTAGTTAAGAAATCGAGACGCTAAACGCATATTGCAGCGACATGCGCGCAGCATCAAGCGTAGCCAGTGCCAAATGAAATTCCATACTGGCACGTGATATCTCGCGGATTAGCGCGTCATGGTTGATGATTACCTTTTGAAATATTCCATAAGCTGCGTGAGGAAAACCATAGACGGCTGTACCAAGAAAGAGCTGCACATTTTTTTGAATTCGGCAATTCTCGCAGCGAATTCCTCGATTGGCGTTTTCCCGGCTGCATGTTCCGTCGTTTTTACGGCCGCGTGTTCTTTATTCGAGTCGACAAGTTTCAAACCTAAAAAACACAAATTTTTTTTTGGAGATTAGTCTTTCGTAAAAATAATAATGTAAACATAATAAAAATAATTAACCAATATAAATGAAAAAAAAGTAGTAGGAAATAAAGTTTTTATTTACTGACATCAAACTTTAATTCAGGTCGATCTGCTCAGATTTCATTTCTTCCTCCATATTTGTAATTTTCAAAGTGTTGGAAAGAGCTATTTTGGCGTTTTGTTTCACGTCTGTTCGCGAACTCATTAGTAAGACTTGGGTTGAAACGAAAACACGAAGTAGCTCTTTCCAACACTTTGAACGTTTCATTTGAAAAGAAATTGAATTATAAATCTTCCAATTACACATAATCAAATCAACCGTGAAAATAGGAATAAATTTTTACGTTTATTTGGCTTACTAAATCAAATTGTTATATTATTCCTTAGTGGAAATCGTAATGTGGCTAGAATATGGTCCTGATATGCAAATTATTATGCACAGTGAGTTCCCATCAAGCATGAGTATTAGGACCTCGTGGGAATGTAACGCACGGTAAATGTATGTTTCCAACATGGAATACCAATTTAAGAAAAAATTCTAGGAAAAAAGATTGAGTAATTTTCACCGAGAATTAAATTCTGTTCCTCCTGTTTTTGAAATCTGGATATATAGTTATTTCATAACTTGATGTATTGAAGCATATAATATTTATGATTGTTGTAAGATACTACTTAAGCAGTATTGTGACCCCAAACTACAATCAGGTCCGTTTTATCGAGCTTAGTTTTATGTAAAGAAAACATAGTCAATCATATACCATATCAGGGCCATATAATGCGGATGCTGTAAAGTCCGGCAGCCATTTTACAAGCATGAGAATTTATACGACTTGACATGAACCCAATCGGGTATCCCATTAATAAAACCTGATAGAACCATTCGACTTACATAGAACGTTGAATTTCATTTCTATTAGATTTCATTACGCAACGTATTTTTTCATTGAAAACATATAACTACCGCAGGCAGGGGTAGAAACGTTGACATAAGAGATAATTGAAAAAGAACTCGGTTAGTATATATTTAAATGGAATGATGTTATAAAATATAGTATTATATAGAGCATTCGTTTCACTTTGTGTATCGAGAGAATACTCGTGCTTCAATAATGGAGCAAATAAAGGATATGAAAATGAGAAATAAGAAAATATTCTTTTGTCGATGCAGTCTAAGACAATTTTTTTCAGAATGTGTCCTTGGATGTTTTCGATTAAATTGAACGTGCCCGTTCTTTGTGCTACACGACTGATATTCTATACATGTCAATTCGTGTAATGATTTTCAGCCGTTTATCTTGTACACACGTATCGCAAATGTAAAGTGAACTGAATTCAAAATGAATTTTCAATATTTTAATGATTTTAATATCATCTTTTTTGAAATTCCGAATCGTATGGGAAACTTCAAATACATTTTTATTATTCAGTTTAATTCGGTAGATTTCCACCGAAAATACAATATTAAAGAATATTAATCTTCATTCGACAGCTTTGCGATATTCTAAAAGCATACAACATTAACAATTTACTACCTTTGGAATATTTTTAGACCATTATAAAATTCTTAAAAAATGCATAAAACATAAGTCAGTTTACATAAAGAGGCGTGATTAAATATTAATAAGTGTTATTTCGATTGCTGAGACAAATAGAATTAATATTGAATGTTGAATTTACATGATCAATGGTACTGGAAACATAACCTTATTAAAAAACAAACACGCTGCTACATGTCACGTGTCAGTCACTCCGTCTTTGCTTTTCTAGTTGAGGTTGTATTTTCGTCTTTATCTACGGAAATTCAGTATCCGATACATTTTCTCGACTTCGGTACGTGGAATTTTAGATTTCTTATATTTACAATAAAATTTCACATATAATGTCTTACGACAAAACTTTGTATTGAACTATTGTCAACAAATAAACTCTTACATTAATTAGCATGATTCAACATGAAAAAAAAATCAGTTTTGATTGTTCAAATCAACGAAATCCAACAATCATGAAGGACAATAAATTCACAAAAAGTATATTTAAAAATACCACTAAAAACTTATTGCCGCTTTTTTACACATTGTTTATGAGAATAATCTATTTCATTTTATACGCAATGTACATTTTTGTATCGTTTCAAAATACATTTACGTTCGCGACGGCATACAATTAAATTATCACTGAATTGATAGTTCTGCGATGCTTTGTTCACTGTAACATCGCACAGCAAAGAGGAAACGAGATGAATTGTCGTAACGGCACAAAAACTTACACAACTTCGATTCTACTTCCGGCATCTTGAATCGTTCCACTTATTTAAACGAAGTGGCAGCAATTAATGAACATTGCACACACAAGCCAACGAAATCGCCGTATTAACGTCGATCAAGCGAACACGCTCGCGTCCGAATCGCAGTAGGTACGATTTTGTCGTGCGCCTCAGCCGAGGCACGCACAAACTCTCCGGCGTTGCACAATGAAAACAGTCCCTCCGCTCGGCCGAGAAACGAATTTCTTTGCTTCTTTGGGACAATGGCCGGGGGAAGAAGGAATTTTCCGTTTTAACCCAAGACGTTATGCCCCCGTAACCCAGGCATTTCCCGCGTCCCGTGAACACCTGCCGTTCCCTGGCCAGATGTCTTGGCCAGACTTTCCAAACGCGGACAATTAACGTAGGTTCATCTCGACTTTTCACCGAGACCGCTGTTGTATGAAGGAGTGGCGTTGCTTCTGACAAGCGTCGGCGTCACGCGATTGCTACGATTAATGGCCTTCTTCTGACGGTTCGTTATACCGACCGTTCGCCAACGACCTTTCACCTCGTTTAGTTACTGTCTGTTTGCTTATCTACCTGAGCCTGTTATCTGGGGTTATACTGCGTGGAAAGTTTTCCCAACCCTTTTTCGCTTTCCGGGGGTTGTTTGTGGTCGGTGTACCGGTGTTAACATTACTGCCGATCAGTGTCGTCGCTGTGCCAAAGTGCACATCTTCAGAGGAGGTCAAACTAAATGGCAAAGTTCAAATTCTAAAATCATATTATTGTTGGTAGTATAAAATAATTTTCTAAAAATCTATAAAATATAGCACGGTGCAATACTTCCTTTAATTTAAATAATAGTTTATTGCATTCAAAAAGAATTAAATGTAAAGTATGTAATTACATAATTACATCCAAAAATAATCATTTTTGAGCCAATCATTTAGAAGAAATCCTTGTTGTATTTCTCGCAAGTATATTCGTGAAGTTAGTCTGACCATTTCGAAAATAGCGAGAAGTTTTTCTTTTAAAATACTGATTAAAAAGTTATATTTTTTTACTCAAGTTTAGTAAAGTTTATTAAAGTAATTTAGTGAAGTTTCAACTAAATCAGAGATGCAAAGTACAATGATAGAATGATTTGACGTAGGATCAGTCGTATGATTAACTAAACGTCAACTGTGACCGAATTATAAATTTCGATTCGAAATTATAATTAAATGGAAATTCATTCATTGTAATGAAATATATATAAAAAAAATATTCATATTTCATTTGATAATGAATAAATTATAATAAGTATATATTGATAATAAAATTTCATTCAGACAGAATTGTTTTGTATCAATGGATTAATGTAAATAATTCACAATTTATATGAAAGTTGTAATGCTCCTTCAGTTTTGCATCACTTATGTATTTTTTCATAAAACTGGAAATTATTCGTTAATTAGATCTTACGAATGCAATTCTTTTGAAATAAATTATGCGCGAGGAATGTTTTTTCTCCCTTTCAAGTATCAACGATGTTTTTAGCTGAAATGAGAAACTGAATCGAATTATAATTTAATTACGCAGCATTCAGAGATGAAAGCGGGGGATTTTTTTATATTATAAAAACAATGGAGTTAATAATGTAATTTGATTCGAAGTTTAATTTGTTTCGTGTAATCTGTAGGAAATATATGAATGAATGGAAGCTACGAGAGAAGTAATTATGCTGCCTACGAAAATTAATAGCCGGTTTTCGTTGTAAACTCGTCGTCGCAATATTTGATGAAAAAAAATTTATTTGTCCAAAATAAAGGTTTCCATAAAAAGTAAGTAATGCATTTGTACGTTTTCATGAATGCTGGAAAACTGGTACTTTGCATCAAAGAATTAAACGCGATGTGATGAATGCACGGCGAGAAGAGTTACATTAAAATTTATTATATTGAGTGACATTGTATGAAAAGTTGTAATTCAGTACAGTTCAAATTATCATATACGCTGATGAAATTATAAAAATGTCAAATACAATTACGCGTACGTTTGATTTCTTTTTCTCTTTCTTCATTTTCTTTAAATACTAAAATTGACCTTTGATTCATTTGGGAAAATAATATACTTCCAATGTATGGATATATTTTCCGTTTTAAGGATGCTTCAACCAATGACAAATTTAGTCATAGAAAGTCGGCAAATTCTGGAATTATATGAATAGAAAACAATAAAATTATATAGAAAAAGAATTAATTGATTATTTTTGCACATTGAAGAGCGCTTTATTAAACCAATGATGTCTTTGGCACAGATGTTTTGATATTGTTCCATCAACATGCTATCTACCAACATGATAGCAAGGATCAACAGTGAGTACACTGAATATTGAAAGTCCCAACACATTTAACCATGATTTAATGAAGGCATAATATTACGTAACTAATAGGATACGGGTCATTGAAAGGCTTTGATCTGTTTAGTTATGTTTGGATTGATCACTAATAACGGTAGATGCTTTCGCCCAACGAAATTTAGTTAAAATATCGTGTTATGTAATGTCGAAATGAAAAATTTATCTCTTTTATTATCGCGAAATTGACAACACCACATAATTGACAACGCCACATTTATGTTATTAACAGATTCGATTTTAAATAAAATTTCGTCAGTAATTTATTAAAAAAAAAAAAAAAGTTAAACGAATTTTTCCACTTCATGTAATGTAAAATGTACTTTATTTTTGTATTTCCTTTGACAATGTTGCATTGAATAAGTATACAAAAGTTTAATTTTATTGTGACAAAAAAATTATTTTTTTCTCCGTTTTTCTTCAGTTAAAATTAAAAATCAAAGTTTATCAAATGTAACTTCAAATCTACAATTTAAGAATTTTCGAAATTTTCGGGCCAATTTTTCAAAAATCGATTTATCGATTTGCTCAAATCAATCGTGATAGCTTTTCAATGTTAAGACACTAGCTACCTTCAAAATTTACAATCAGTTTAGCAAAAAATGGTTGTGAAGTGAAAATGCCATATTGTTCAAAACTCTGTAATTAAATAAATTTTACGCAAATTTAGAACTCACGTTTTCTGCTATATTATGGCGAAATTGGTTTTGCTGTTACTTTATTTCTAAAACACCGATTTAAATCAAATTATGCCGTTAATGTAATAGAAAAGGACTTTCGAGTGAAAATCCCGTGTAATTCGGGCCATTGTTGTATTAAATAAATTTCGCACGAATTATAACCCGCGTTGCCGAAATTACGCGCAAACCCTTTAATGTGATTAATTGAACGACGGTAAATTTACTTCATTTTATCCGTCTGTTGTGTTTCGAGTTTGACGTGGCATTGTTTTATTAACAACTTTAACTGGAATATGAACGTGCGTTAAATGATCGCTGCATAATAGATGAAAAGCTTTATATTTTGCACCCCGATGTGCATGAAATATGAAGTGGAGCTTGGCTGAAAGTTTTAGCGCAGCCCCATGTCAGCGCCGTTTAAACATGCTGCAGCCCTATTTTCTTAATAATGAAATTTAAGTCGGAAAAATTCAGCTAAAGCAACATAATTCAAAGTACATTTTTTTCTGTTTTATCCTTAATGCGTCATTGCATAATTAATTTAGCAAAAATAAAATATTATCACGGGTGTGAAATTTTTCAGAGAAGAAATCGAGTTGAACGATTATGTGATTTGATAAATACAAAATTTGAGTGTTTTTTTTAAAGCCGTTTTAGTTCTCCGATTAGACAATAGTTACCCTAAGAAGAATTTTTTAGTTGAAGTAATTAAATTTTTCGTTGAAAAATGCGTTAAGTATAATTTTAGTTACTCTTCAAATATATTTTGAGACGTATTTTGAGAAAATGTAAAAAAATATATTTTAGCAGATAAAAAAAAAGTATGAATTTCGCAACGAAGTTATTTTGTAAATTTAAACATCAAGTGATTATTATAGTTTTAGAAGATTAATTTGAATTTTAAATTCAACTTTAATATAGAGAAAAAAGATCGAAGCACGCAAACAAGAAGCGTTTGTGACTTTTGTCCCGCGGCGTTCTCTTGATACGTTAATTTGCCGAGATTTTCGCCATTCGGATAATTTCCATGACAACTAGACACCGTAATACTATAATCGTACGCGTGATACGCTATGACTAAGCTTGTTTGTAAATGAAGGTAATGCGTGCAGTTAATGTTGCCTTATTAGTTTATTTATAATTTAGTTATTGCCAAAGTAGAAATTCATGAAGCGAAAGTCGACGTCTTCGCAGACATCGAATGTTTATTTCGAGCTATCGTGATTCTTGTCCTTTTAGCATCGATATCATTTCGTGTAGATTAATATATTAGTGTATTTCACGAACAAAGCAAAAAGTCACGAAAAGCGTTCGGTTAAATTATAATTTTGGGTTATAAAAATGGTTTTCCTTGCAAAATAAATATATTTATTCAAATATTGAAGCTTTTTCTCCAGTTGCACGTAAATAAATTTTAAAAATGTTGTTCGTGTACCGAATATGCAAATGAGGTCACTTTGCATAATACATTGATAAATTCAATGTCAACAGAAACCATGTACTCTGTGAACGTGAGACGTTCCTCATTTACGCGAGGATAAATTTTAAGATGAAAATGATTGCTAATTCTAGAAAGAATTATTTTTCAAGGTAGATTTATCGGATTATTTAAAAAGCAACTTTAAGAGCAACTTTCTTGTTAAGAGAAAAAAAGACATTGACATGACTGAGGTTTTAAAATATAAGTTATTTGTTGTATAAGATTTCTGCTAGATTTCTGTTGAAAGAAAAATGAGGTAGAAGAGTTTTTTTTATACATATATATATAATATTTTTAATGGTGTTATCATCAATTTTCAACATAAAATTACTTTTTGACAACATATAATACAAGAATTTATTTAAGAAAGTAATTAAAGTTGTATTGATATTGCGAAAAAACAAAAAATTTTATCGACTCTGAAACTCGTATCAGTTAAGTTTATTACGGTGTGGTGTGGATTTGTCTGTTTATCTTAGTAAGGAACATGACCCTAAATTTCCATTCAATGAAAGTTGCATTCTCCGTATTGTACCGAAAGAAATTCATCGATATTCAATTCCACTGATACTATTTCATGGATTATTTAATTTGTATCAAATAATTTTAACACCCTTTATGTTTATAATATTTAAATATTTCGAATTTCGAAATGAAACAATGTTTCATTGAACCAATCTTGGTTGCCAACGGTTGGCCAACGATGGTCTGTACTGAGCCAGTGCTAGGTCGATTGTAAATTTCTACATAAGTATATACTGAAAGAATTTTCAAGCGAATGTATACTTTTTAAAGTGATCTTTACACAACGAAAAAAAAAAGAAAATTCTTTCCCGATGAAATTAAGCTCGGACATTTCATTCACAGACTTTTAATCAATTTAAACTTCGCAAAAAAGTGTAACAAGTTTACGTTAAAACCCTAATCCTCGTTACACGTTAACTCCTTTTTTGCTTTATTTTTTCCATCTATGATTAAAACACAATATATTCAACTAACCCAAATTATCGCGTTAAAAAGCATTCATTACTGCAACGCGAGTTAAAATAGGATCGGCCGTTCTGTCGGGGAAAGTGGTAACTAATTGTCGGGTCGAAAAGGGGGGCCACAATGGACTCCATTTTTTAGCGTCGAGCAAATTGATAGGTTGGAACTCGCACGAGCCGACTCTGTTTAAAATGTCGGGCAATAATTAGCGTGCGGGATTCTGCTCCGGTTAAAAGGAAATAATAATATTGCAAAGTAAAAGAGAAAAAAGGGGAAAAAAGAGAAAACTTCGAAATCCCGCAATCGTCCGAGAAATTAGTTCTATAGCAATTGGCAGCGGTCCGTTAAATGATTGGCGTTTGACTGTTCCCAGCGTGACGAAGTAAAAACGGGGGCACCGAAAAGATCGGGTGGTCGTGCGCGCGCGCTTAATTGCCAATGGTTCGATAATCGGCGCTCGGCGATTGGCGATATTTCGCGCTAATGTCAGCTTCGGTCCCAATGGTAACGGTGTGCAAAATTATGTATATTTAAACGATAACCGTAAAAGATAACACGATGCAAAATTAGGCTAAGTGCCGGGACGCGCGCGCTCCGCCGCGGTCCATGATTTTATGGCAGTTCCGTGAATGGTGCGGTTATCGATAATGCCGGAAAACATACAGTTACGGTCGCCTGTGTGAAATGTATTTTTATGTATTTATTAATGCGCGGTGTTCCGCTGAAAATGCTGCCTCGTTGTTCCTGCATTTTTCTTTACATCGAAAAAGAAGGATTACGCATATTTATGAATAATTTATACACGCTGCGGAATAAAATCGTTGGAAATTACGGTAAAAGGGTGTAGCTAATCAGAAGTCGTTTAATGAATTGAATGAGTCAATTGAATGAGGCTATAAATATCGATAAGTATTTAATACTTTTTGTATAACATGCTTTTTTTATTCAAAAAAAAGTTGTGTCTTTATTATTATTTTTTTTTCAACGTTAAATAAGAGTTTTGAAGATTTACATTAATTATGAGATTATTATGGAATTATTAGATTTAAATTATGCAAATTAATTTAAATCAATGACTAAAATAAAAGTTTTGTTTTCAAATTAGAAAAATTAATGTTTACTTTGTTCAATTGATTGTGACGAAAAAATAATTATAAAATATGTTAAGGAATAATTAATTTTTTGAAATAATGATTGTACGTAATACAGTTGGTTGAATTAAATATCAAGTAATTTATAATTATTATAGATTGTAAGTGTAAAAAGAAAACTTGAAGTTGAAATGTATAATAAAAAATTTGTGAGCTTACGGAGCAGTCGCGCAATATTTTTTCTGTAATCAGGAAAAATACATATTTTGCTGTATTGTAAATCACCACAAAAATCAATCGGTATTTCTATCCATGTAATAAATCTTTGATAAACCGCTGTAATTAATGGTGATTAAGGACACAATTTATGGTTTTATCCAAAACACATTGAGATACTAAATTATTTGTCCTGTTTATATAATATAATCAACAAATGAGATAAATTAAAAGTTTATAAATTAGTGTTAAAGTTTAGAATAATGTAATAAATAATTATGTACTACTAAAATATAAAAATTTAATTGCATAAAGATTTCGAACAAAAAAAATAAAATAGTAAAGTATTTATGGTATTATTATTTTATTTTTGTAATAATTTAATTTTTAAAAATATTTTTTTCTAATTTGAAGATTAGTTGATAAATTTTGTAATTTACATTGTCAAACATATTGTGATGATAATTTTTTACCAGTACTGGATAAACATAATATTAAATGTTATTAAAAATTATTCTGACTTATTTAAAATGATGTCAACATTTTGTAAAAGCAAGAAAAAAATACATTTCGAGAAGAAAATATCGTTATTATGAATACGCCACTCCTGTTAGTGCACGAAAAATAAAATGAAAATATGATCGCTTTTCGTACAGTACTTTCGATCGCTACACAAATGAAAGAACATCTATGCTCCTCCAGCCACTATTGATCCGTGCGTCAAGCTAATTGGATATTGTACTATACATTTATTCTTTTGATTCCTTTTTCCATATTTCATTTTTTAATTATTACTCATTTAATAAGTACACTTGTCAGTATATACATTATATTATATTTGCAAATCGTAATTATAGAAAATTGCTTTGTGAATAACAGACTACAATGAAGAGAACATCGGTTAAGGTGTGTACAACAGTGATTTTTGTTTAATTTATATATAATTTACTTGCAATATTAATTTCTCAACAATTAAATTTCAAAATATTCAAAAATATTAATTAATTGCAACTGATTTTCATCTCATAGAAATATTACCTGTAAATGTCAAATTTCAAAGTTAAGCAGTTAACTCTGTTTTTAGACTTTTTTTTCGATATAATTGGTTGCGAAAATAAAAAACGATGTAAAAGCGTTTCTGACAGTGAGAAAAATGAAACAAAAATCGAATTATTGGCCGATCGAAAAAAGACAAAGGAATATTTAGGTCCAACGCAAAACGGGGACGCCTTGACTCAATAACGTGAGATTTTACGCAGTTGCTCTTCCATAGGGGATCGGCAGTTTGAGAGGTCGTAGCCTACCCCTCTTCGTCTCGTCCCAATGCAAGAGCCACATATTTCAAAGGACAATTCACTATTCTTGCAACGTTGCCAGAATGTTACGAATCTACAATGTTGCAATGGTCGCACACCAACGCGAGCGCGTCGCTGCTCCATTGGGACAAACCCTAACCGAATATCTTGTATCGAACGATCTTCATGGTTCTCGAAAAATTGTAGCAAAATATTTCGAACGGCTAAAAATAAGGTCATCGAAACAAAGAGCCGATAAATTACTATGATCACGTTTTCATTGTTTTTATTTCGTGGAAAAAGTGAAAGGTTCGTACTGGTTGAAGATAAAGTTGGCCGTCATTTCAAAAAAGTTTAAATTTTTGAGATTTCTATCTGGAAATTTGTTTAGAATGTTGAAAAAATGTTTCTTAAATTTTAGCCAGATTTTTTGAACCGTAAAATTTGGCATTAAATTGTTCCCGTTCTTTAGCGTAATGATGATTAAACGCAATCTTCACACAAACCATCTACAAGGAAAGAAGTTTCTTATTCCTACTAAGATCTCAGTTCTGGTAAACTTATATGATAAAATATTAGGTGTGTTTCAAGATTGAAGTTATAGTTAATTTGTACCTTGTTACTTTGCGACGGTGATTTATAACAACTATGTATGTATATAATACTCAACAGGGAAATAAAGTATCATAAATTTGAATAAAAGAATCACAGAATAATGTTATTTCAAACATTTCTAGTAGATTAAAAGAATCCTAATATAATTAAATAAGAATTCTCAAAAACTTAACAAAATTTTCTTCATATACATTGAAGATCTTATATCAATCTTAAAATTTATCTTAAATAATTTTTACAGTTTTACGAATAGTAGTCAAAGTATCCTTTTGAATGAATCTTTTACAAATGAATATCAAATTTCTTGAACTTATTGCAATAAGTTCATGAAATGACATGACATGACAATGACTCAACATGTGCATGAATTTTTTCGTAAAATTATCATTTCAGTAAATTTAAATTACTTTTCTCAAGAAATACTATTAACCTTTTTTCTTGTATGGCAAAAGATTGAATAATAAAACGAATCTCAAATGCACTGTAATGCAAAAAAGAAATACAGGATTGGCACTTAAATATAAACTCCACAGCAATACATTCCAATATCCGCCGACTTTGATATCGACCTCTAATGGTATCCAAGTCAATGATATTCTTGAGACAAGCAGAATGCAATGAGAAAAAGAATTCCCGGAGATTGTCAGCGGGCGTTAATGATATACTTATTTTTCTTTGTATTTTAGCAGAAGTTGACTTTGATTAAAGTTTAATTACTTCCTTTTATCTTTGCGACTTGCTTTGGTGATCGGATATCGACTTCTGATCATAATTAACGTGAAATTTCCATGCATTTATGTGCAAAGGAGCACGATTCAACGACACACGATATATATATATATATATATATATATATATATATATAACAAGTTTTGGACGAGAAGAAAGCATTGATGAAAATCGTAATTCTTTTGTTTCAATAATAGGGCATATTATTTTGCGATTTCCTATACGCTTTGCGCGGAAATCACGCAAATATAAAAAAATTAAATATTAGTTTGAAACAAACTCGACTGTTGTAACTCATTCACCGATATGACATTTGACATTTTATTCATATTTTAGTATATTTGAATAAGTTGAATAGTTCTGAATAAAAAGTACATAAACTTGAAATATTTACTTCCAATATGAAATCTATGACATTTAACAAAATGATTTTGTGAATTCGTTCAAATGAGTTCATAAGTTTTCATAACTTTTTATTCAGTTTTATTCCTTCGTAAATCACTATTGACATTTTTCTACGTGCGATTCTTTTCTTGTATGTTATGTACGTACGGAATTGCTTCCATATTCCGATGTTACGGTATTTAACTTAAATAAACGATTCGTTGAAATCTATTTGCTCTTTACGAAAGAAAAAGTTTCTATGGAAATTATAGAACTGTTCCTTAATAGCTGAAGAAACACGAAATTAGTGCATAATTTTTTAAATAGAAAACCTTATTTCATTACTATTCATGAAAATTTATGAAAAATTAAATAATTTTTGTCAACAATTATAAAAGATTATTTTCGTTTTCAAAATTATTTACGAACTTTTTTGTACGGCTAGTTACGAATAGTCAAACACATTTTTAGATGCGTTTTTGTAAATATCGTATACATTTTCTTTTTGCCTGGAAAAATTAAATAGTTCAAACGATTAATAATTTAGTTTAAAAATAAGTTTAAAATCACAAAGCTAAAGATTTATTACAATTGTCACTACATTAAAAATTTATTTAAAATCTAAAAAAGCAATTTCCCATTGTTTGTTTCATGAAAAGCCGTTGCAGAAGCTGGAAACTTAGAATAAAAACACCTTCGAATAAGTTTGATTTATTGAGATGCATGCGAGAGCTGTACGCAAATGTGATGGAATTTCGTGTAACAGAAACAAAAGAACGACGAAGGGAAGGAGGCTGAATGATTGATTGAACGGAGAAACGACGATAAAAAATGCATATCGCAAATTATTCAGACAATTACCGGGTAGCCAGTTGTGACATTACGGAACAGCAACTGCGCCCGAAAGAAAAGACGTGTCCAGTCAATTACTTCTCCGTAAGAAATTACCGTCGATAAAATATGATGCAAACAGTGACATCACGACTGACCGCTTTCATTTTGCCATGGTTCCCACGTAACGAAGTCGATGTTGCTCGTTAAAAAAAAGAAAGGGTAGACCGATTCTTGATCCGGTTATCAAGGTATATTAAGGTAATACAAAGGTTAACTGAAAACAGATTGCACTCAACCATACAAATTTTGATTGAATCAAATACATTGTAGAGTTGATGTATGTTCAATTCAATATTTTGTTGAATCAACCAAATTGTAGTTGAATCAATTCAATTGTAGGATCGATATTTTGCTAACTAAATATTTTATTAAATCAAGTAAATTTCGGTTGAAAAAAACCAAACCACTAAATTAAACCAAATTTTGAGGTTGGTAATTTGCAATATTAGCACCAAATTATTTTTCGCTGCTAAAAGAACTAGTGATATTTCTACAGTAGTCTCAAAAGATCAAAATGATTTGCCTTAACTTTAGACAAACTATGCCATTTTGACCTACTATACGAACTTTAGACAAAATGGCACATTGAAAAGTTCTTCGATGGTTTAACTTTCGAAATTTGCGGTGAAACTGTTAGAGCACGTCGATAAATTATACGTGACAAAAACTGCGATACACTGAAAAGAATGAGCAATGCTATTAATGCGATTCACGACAATGTTATTAAATGTTACATCGAGCCAATTACATTGAGGCGACGTCCAGAACGAAGAAAACCTATATATTAAAAAAATTCATGTATATATATTTTTGTTTTAAAAATATTGGAATGTACTTTTTTACTACCCGCGTGGAAAAAAATACTGCCAGCTGGTCTGGCAATAATCTGGCAAAAATCTGGATCGTAATCACCAGCCAGACGTCTGCCAGATGTATACCGTACTAATGCCAGACTTCTGAAATCTGGCACTAGCATGGCATAAATCTGGCATGCGTCTGGCTCGCGATACGATCCAGACTTTTTCCAGACGAGCTGGCAACTAGTTTTTCCGCGCGGGTACGTAGTACTTTTTTCAAAATGCTAAAATATACTTTCTCCATAATTTGATTTTGAGTGATTTTCACAAAATCAAACATTTTAACAATGTGGAGCTTTGAAACTTTCAAAGTTTTGAAGTTTCGAAGTTTTCCAAACTTTAAAACTTTTTATTTCAAAGATAGTATAAAATAGAAAACTTCAAGTAGCCTATGATTGCTGTACGAAATTGATTTATAATTTGAGGACACGGATTAGATATTTTTACATAATTTTATAAGAAACTCAAGAATTTGAAATCATTATTTAAAATAGTTAAAAAAAGTACTAAGGTATTGAATAACTGCCGCTTTCTACGCCGAACATTAGATCAATGTTATATTTGTTCTTTACTTAAGATTCGCCAGGATTTTATGCAACTGCGATTCTTACGTTTGTTCTTGACATAACTTTTCTGTTATCAAACGACAATCCTACAGCTTCCAACACATTGCAAAGCACCCTCTTGACAATACAAATTCAATTATCAGCACTCGCTTTCAGGATAGACTAACTGAAGTACGCATTTCAAAGAGACGGAGCAGAATGAGTAGGATCGAATGCAGACAGACACCTTACATGAAAAAATCATACATTTGTGAAATGTTAATAACGGAAATGTCAAATTTGTCAAACTTATTGATTATCCGAATAAAATATCTGAACTTATATGTAACTTATGAACAATTTAATAAAAATAATGTTCTTTCTCAAAGATTTATTTTAGAACCACTGTATAATTAATCAACGTTAGAAGTTACTCTACTACATATTTTAAGGTGTTAAATGTTTTCAAAATTGATGCATCAACATTATCGTTATTACAAAAAAATTATAACATTTACATTACCCTTACTCAAAAAATGCAACATTTTTGGGTAACGCGTTACTTGTAACAACGTTACTTCCAGTGTCTGAGTTATTTGCTTTCAAAAGTATCTCGTAACCGTACTTCGTTAAGTATTTGTTATTTGGTGTTAGAACATGTTTTTTAAAAGGTAACACATTACTCTTCTCGTTATTTTGTAAAAAATGTTGATAAGACTTTGACATTTAATTTTTAAACGAAAGTGTAATTTCATAGGATAACTGTAAGCATTTTCCTTTATAATGATACACTAATGTCTATCGTGATTCTCTTGTTTCAGTGATTAAATGAAATGAAACCATGTATGTGAAGATTAAAGAGGAAAATAGCACGGTCACGTCTCACATCACAATGATAGAGAACGAGTCGTTGAATGAGAACATACCTAACATTCCATGTTAAATTCTATGTTAAATTTAGTTAAATGTCTTATTCAAGTACAAGATAATATTAACGTATTGAATAGGCTGGTCAAGAATAAATTTTTTTTATTGATTATAAATTTGCACGTTTGCCTTTGTTTGTCCAATAATTTCAAATGCAACGTTTGTGATCAAATATGATTTTCGATTCGACAATTGATCCGTTTTTTTTTTTTTTTTTTTTTTTTTTTAATATATTTTTATATTTATAAATTTTTTTCTTTTTTCCCATCTCCGACCCCCAGAGCCCTCCCTCCATCCCGTTTTTCCCCCTCTCCTCGCCTCCGAACCCCTCAATAACTTTTATTACTATCTCATATTTCCATATCCTATTGCAAGCGACAGTACTAGTAGAGTGATATGCATATCATAGACAACACCACACATCGATGTGATTATCGTATCACTACATGTGTCTTGTATT
>JABFOV010002970.1:6768-17862 GCA_022817685.1 Aradophagus sp. ZL-2020 | reverse complement strand
ATCTACCTCTGTTAAGTAATATCTACTAAAGTCATTTTTAATTTTTTTTACTGGAATAAAACCAAGACATTTGTCACTGACGTCATAGGTGGGTCTAGCTCTATTGTGAAAAGTTTTAATTATGAAATTAACTCTATCTCTATACGTGTCTTCTAAATAAACATTTGGAACCTCTTTTTCATATGAGGCTGTCACTTCTTTTTTGTGTTTCTTATGTTTCTTTTCTTCTTTTTTATGTCTCTTATAGCTTGGATATGTCTGTGACTTTTTATGTTTGTTGTAAGAACTTGCGTCACTGTCAAAATCAAAATTTTCATCTGAAACATCATAATTCTGTATGGCTGATGAAGGCTGATCTTCATTTTCTTCAGAAGAATCAGAAGAAATGTCAATTACAAGTTTTTCTGAAATAGGAACCCCTGAGAAACTCGAATTAGAAAGCCATTTATGATATTCTTTTCCAGCGTCTAAAATTAAAAAAAGATAAATTGATATAAATTTTATTTATTACAGGTTCATCCAAATGAATAAGGTTAATGTTATCCAAGGTAAAAATAGTAAAAAGTGGAAGTCATATTATTAAAAAAAGTACCTGACGTAGAGGCATCTTCATCAATTTTTGAATATGCTGGAAATAATGACATGACGATAATATTTAATTAATAAATAATTGTATGTGAATGCAACATAATAAACATTTGACAAATCTGCACCGACTGCTTGATCAAACTATTCAAGTGATTTCTATTGGTCAGTTTCGTTGATTTGAATATGAAACTAACCTAAATTACAGTAAAGCGGGAAAGTAAATTTTTCGAAATAGATTTTTTTATTGCATAAGCAATATATTATATTTGAGCGAATTTCTTGCAATGTTTGATAGAACTTTCAATGAACCGTCTATTATTATGTATGATATTATTATTCGGTCATTTTTTTTTTATTATTATTATTTTCAATAACCCACAATTAACAATATCTTACTTTACTGCTTTATCATTTGGAGAAACAAATGCAAGATGAATAATTAAACTAAATTTCGCCTAAAAAAACAATCAATTTTCCAAATTATTCATCAATTTTAAACACTTCTAGTAATTGAGATTTTCTAAGCATGTATGTTATGATGGTATGGAAAGATTCAAACAACAATTCAATTGAGTATTTTATTACACATTCAGTCAACAACTTTCTCAACGTCTTTTAGAATCGTTTTTAAACATTTTCAATCATTAAAATGCTTTTGTCAATTCTGAAAGCCATAAAGATTGTTGAATTATATGTATAGGAATACAACTATTATAAACGAACATGCACAACAATAATTGTTCACAAGTATTTTCATTAAAATGGTCATATAATTTATTCGTCGTTTCAATTTCAGATTAAATAATTTTCAAAAAATATGCAATCAACATTTTATGAAATGACTCTCTGCAATAATCACATGCATATTGAGTAATAGGTGCAACTTTCACATATTGAACAACTTTTATCATTCACAAAGATAAACAAAAAATTATATTTTTACATTTGCTCATGAAGAACAAGATTAGCAGAACCGTTGTCCATAGTAAGACACTGGCTTTGCCAAAATAGAGGTCACTACTTGCATTTGGACGAACTTGGCATTATTTGCATTTGGGCGAACGAATGTGCAATAACGCGACACTTATTGCATTGTAGTAAATTAACTTTTGCCAGTACGCATAAGTAATGGACACTCAGTGTCTAAAACAGGATAACAGTTGAGCTAAATTCCTAGTAAACTGCTATCGTTTTCCATGAAAACAGTAGCCAACTTTTCCAACTATTTCAACTTTTCCAACTTTTTTTCTGTATGTACATATTAATAGTATCTAAAGACACTACAAGATTACATAGTTCATATCTGCGGATCACAAAATTAATTTCGGTTATTAAAAGAGAATGGATACAGAAACACATGAGTGTCGTCACATTCTTTTAACCAGTTCCTTAACAAATAACAAACAACATTCCTCCCTGACAAATTTTAACACAAAATTCATAATAATTTTCATAAAAGCTTTACAAAAAACAGCTTGAATAAATTATGAACTTCCATGTTGTAAATTTCCTTTCATTCTTATTCTGCTTTAAAAGTACCAGTTTCATTATAATTATCATACGACTAGTCAAGTAGGAAATAATTAAATTGAATGTGTAAAATCTTCCTTAAATAAATACAATATACTTATATCTGCAAATGTATTTGTGGAATAAAGGTGTAATCACAGCATGTCTGTTTCTTATTCAGTGTAAATTAGACTTTAACATTATATTTGAGGAGCCAGCCCAGCACTAGAAATGTTGTCACCACCTCCGGCAGTTTTAATAGCTTGAGTACACACGAGTACTGGCGCAATGCACACATCAACAACTACTTTGTCATCCTTAATTGCAAATGTCTCTTTCCAACAAGAAACTGGTTTGTTTTCGTCCAGCGCAATTCTTGTGCCAGATGTGCTTGAAGTTGAAAAGCTTTCATCCATTATGATCATTGCTTTGTTTATGTTGACCTGTAAGTGTGTTACAAGTTAATAGATGCATTCAGATAATGTAAAAATAGTTTGGGATATTAAAAGTTGTGAGAAGTCGTTGAGTTGTAAACAATTAGAAGTACAATTATTATTATACTTATTATATTGTATTATATTATAAGTATAATTGTAAACATAAGTTTTTTTTTCTGAATAATACTATTGAATTTAATCTGATATGAAGAATCACCTCAAATAATGGAAGATGGATATAATAAAATTAAAAATTAAGTTAATCATATTAACAACATTGCTTAAAATACTTCGTTAACTTACTTCATTTGACCCACAAATAAAACGATGTGCTGTCAAAGAAGCTTTAGCAGCAGCCTCTGCCGTATTTTTCCACAAACTATTTGTCACAGTAAAAATAATTTGGTATGCCAACGTGTGGACATGAATTCTCGTCAGTCGTCGAGCATCAGAAATACCTAGTTGATGCAATCGGATCATTTTGAAAAGCGATCTCATTTGATCTAGAACTATCGCTGTTCGTGGAAACGAATCAGTTACTAAAGAAATATTTCCATATTGGAAAGAGTTGTATAAATTTGCTATCTCTTGTTCATTCATTCCTAAACTATCGGCATAAGGTATAATCAAATTGTTTAATTCTGATAATAAACTTTCTTCTGAAATGGAAGCCATCTCAAAGTGGATCCTTGTATAGGGTGGTTGACTCACCATCTGTTTGCGTATTTTTTGAAGTATATTCTTCCTGTACCCTGCATTTCATTGTTATAGAATTACTAATATCATGACAGTTTGTTAATTAAAATGTAATGATAGAAAACGTACCTTCTGGAAAAGGGTAATTGTCCATTAAATGAAGTCCACTAACAACAAATAAGTCTGGCTTAAATGTAGGCAATACTTTATCCAATTCATCTAAAGGAAAATTTCGTCCATTGGGTTTGTGTTGATCATTGTGAATTATAAATCTAAAATCAAAAACTTTTTTCTTAAAAAAGGTGTTTTTATTAAAAAAAAGTTGCTTTTTATTAATAAATCAAAAAGAGTTTATTCAAAATTACCTTATACATGACTTTCTATCTATGAAAACATTATTTACTAATTTAATTTGTTTAAAGAACCTTTCTTTTTTTAATTAAAAATGAAATGCACTTGATAAACTTGTACTTTTACACAGTGAAACTGATATTTGCTTAGAATTATATTATTAAAAATTACCTATTAGCACGAGGACTTATATAAGGCCCCCATGTTTCTCCTTGTTTGTACTCCAAAATTAGATGAACGTTATCTGTGGCAGTTTCCTCTCCAAGAATAGTGATTTCTTTAGGTAACATTTTACGAAGGGATTTTGAGACTTGCACCGCTAAAATCACATCTGCGTTTTCTTGAAAAAATTTAAGTGCCATGATAGCCGCATTACCTCCTATCATTTCGTACGATGATGGAACAGACTGTGCTTTAGATATGATTTCTTTAAATAAAGTTGTGTTACTGATGAAACGTCTGAAAAAAGTAACAAATAGTTACAAACAAAATTGTTTTAATTTCAAATTTTTATTTTTCATTCATTTATTTAATTTAATTACAAACAAATCATTATAAAGGATTCATCAAACAATTTCATTAAACACTGAATAAAAAAAGTTTAAAAATTAAGAATATAATAAATTAATTTTTTTGGTTTCACATTTTATCTGTTATTGTTAAAGGTAAATGGTTAATATTAATTAAAGGTATTTATTTAATTGACCATAAATTATAGTTTCTACATTCATCAGTTAACATTTTTGTTTTTAATAAGTGAATGTGTAATAATCTTGAAACCTTATATAACTTGTAACTAAATTGTTGATTTATCCAAATTAATTTAAGCAAAATTGATTGTCATTGAAACTTACTCCGCAGCTGCTCCATGTCGAAAAAAATAAGCAAAGCTACTGACCAATTCATCGTAAGTCTTAATGTCATTGTAGTGCTTTGGGTCACCAAAGTCTTCAGAATGCCGGAGCAAATATCTTGCGTCAACAAATAAGTCAATGCAAATGCCATAACCTACAACGACTCGCGGTTTTACCGTTACGTCGTAATTGTTCTCCAATTTTTGTAAACCTTGTAAAATGTTTACTAGTCGTTTTTGGAGCACATTGTCAATATTTCGGATTCCAATTAAAATAGCAAATAAAGTTAAAAATGTACCAAATGTAAGACTTTTGTAGCCCATGTCGAACTTCCTAATATGCCTATCACTTTTTCAACGTCTTTGTCACTCAAGCAGTTTCAAACGTTTGTGTACAAATTCGGAGGTGGTTTTCTAGTTATCAAGTTGTTTCTGTCGGCAGTGCATTCTCATTCTCATTAAGTAAACATTTAAATTGAATTGCTAAAAAGTCAAGGTGATATCTTTATCTTTTTATTCCGTATCTGATAAAATTACATTACATGCATGTAAAATATAAAAGTTTTAATTTTTATCAGTTTCATCTTGTTTTATATTAAAAGATAGAATCTTTTATTAAACAAAAAAAGTAATAATTTTCTAAATTTTTTTAAATTAAATAAATTTAAATACAATTGTACATTGATAAAGAATTTAGAGCTAAATCGATTTGTAGAAAGAACCCGTATAGTTAATTTTACATAATTTAAGCTTTATGTGAAAATAGTTTAATACAATTCACAAGATTAAAAATATAACATTTTAATATCCTAGAAATATTAAAAATAAATGTGTTAAATAATGTTTAATTATTTTTAAATATTTTATTTTTATTAAGTAAAATTTGTATGTATAAATCATCAAAATGGTTGACTTTCAGGAAAATGTTTCATGAGAGTACAACGATTTTTATAAATACATTTTTTATACATATTCTATCATTGTATAAATATAAAAATTTAATTACATGCTTATATTTATTTATATAAAAGTAGTGGCGATGTATTGAGCTTTGAAGTAGAAATGATTTTTTGATTATCCATTTAGATATTTAAAACCAGATAAATATAGTTTTGAATGTATACTCAATGAAGCGGCTGAAATGATAATGATGTTCAGTAAAATTAATAAATAATGTAGTTTGAAAGAAAACACGGTATATTTTGAGGTGGGACTAGAGTGAACGTCATTTTTTTAAGAATTGGGTAAAAATGTGCAAAAATATGAATTAAATATTTAGATGTTTGTTCAAAAAATGTTATTTATTTTTTGCTTTTTAAATAAAAAGAGATTAACTTCAAAACAATTGTTTTGAACAAAAATTAGATTAAAAAAATTGGTACATTTACCAATGGCTTAAGTGACATTTTCCACCGCAGCCTTCTGTGGTGACAAATGTGAATTTTAAAAAATGTATATAAAACAGTTTAAAAAAGTAACAACGTGACATTAGTACCCGAAACAGTACTTTCCTTCACACTAGTCCCACTTTAAGTATCAGTCTTTTTATGTTATACTGGAATAATAAAATTAAAAAAAGAATCTTTACTTTATGCCTAAAATTTAACTTTATGCTATGATGAACGTTTTACAGCAACACATGGTCCAGCGCGACCAGTACTTAAAGATGCAACCTAAAATATATAATATAGACATTATTAGTAAATATATTTCTTAAATTATTGCATATACAATTACTATTTAATAATATATTTATTAACAGAAGAAGTAAAAAGTTACTCAAGAGTATAAAAATACACAAATATAAAACAGATGACGACACAGGCGACAGATATCAGTGTTTAAATTTAATCTTTATAATAAATATTTTTATAAAATGGTTATTAATAACTACAGATAAATATTAATAATAAAGATATTCTACATTATTAATTAACGTTAAATTACGTTGCCATTTGTAACAAATTTATAACTTACCTGTTCCCATTTATCAAGATGAGGATCGTACATTTCAACAAGAGACAGATATTGTTGACCATCGTATCCTCCTACAGCTATCATTTTATCTCCCAGTATGCAAACACCCATGGAATCTCTAGCAACGCTCATAGGTGCAACCATTTTCCAAGTATCAGATTTAGGATCGTATCTGTTAAAAAAAGGTTTATTCAAAATGTATGAACCTTTTTATATTTTTTTAGTACATATTAAAAAAGAAAAAAAAAAGAACAGTATTATATTCTAATTAAAAGAAATTACCTTTCTACACAATTGAATCTACTTGCATTCGGATTGCTTATGGGAGCATCATGACCACCAAGAGCATACAGATAACCATTTAAAACACCCACACCTACACTACCCCTTTGTTTGGACATAGGTGCACAAGAAGTCCATTTATCCGTATGAGGATCATAACATTCAACTGTACTTAAACAGGAACTAATGTCTCTACCTCCTACAGCATACAATCTGGAAAAAACCATTTAAATTCAATGTAAAATTCTTTATATGGGACTGATTTCTTATAGTTAGTTATAGTTTTATAGTACTACTTAGATACTGTCCATTAAATGCACTCACTTATTGTCCAACGCAGTAACGCCAGCTGTCGATCGTGGAGTACACATTGATGATACATAGTTCCACTGTCTCATACAGGGATCCCATCTTTCCACAGTGTTCAAAAAGCTCCAACCATCATGGCCACCAACTGCATACAATGGTCCACCCAATATCGCCACCCCTGTAAATTATTTAATAAACAATGTCTATTTTCTATTCTATGGCTTTAATATCACAATAGTTCTTATGGAGCAATTTCGAAACTTTAATTTAATTATTATATTAATGTATACTTACCCAACCCGTGTCGAGGAATATTCATGGACGGTAATGAATTCCAGTGCTTTGTTGCAAGGTCAAAATATTCTACAGAACTCAAGGTCTTTAAACCATCTCTACCCCCAGCAATGATAAGTTTTTTATCAATAATTACAGCTCCAAACTGAAGACGTTTACCATTCATATCAGCTACGTAACGCCATGAATTATCGCGTAATGAAAACACATCAATTGTGGTTGCTCCTGATGATATATATGCATTTTTTTATATTTCCTATTTTCTTATTGATTTATTTATTATTATTTTTTTTTTCTTATTATTATTATACAGTGGAGCTATCCACCTTTACTTATACAACAACTTTATTACATTATAATTTTGCTAATGAAAGCTGTATTGCATTTTACCTTTATTAGCATCCATTCCTCCTACAAGTAAAACTTTGCCAACAGTGGCTTTTCTCGGCCTTGTTCGACTGGATTGCAACAATGATCTTCGCTCAGGAAGTAAATGGTACTTTAAAGCTTCAATTACCAAATCACGAGCTGATTTTTGATCCTTAAACATTTCATTGTTTTCTATGTTGTCAGATATAAACTGAAAAATATAAATATACATAAATGTAAATTTTCCTATTAATGTCTGTTTTGTTTTCTTTAGCAATTTATTTTTTCGACTACTTAATGGATATTTAAAATGAAACTACATTAGTAGTCAAAAAGTCATTCATGAAAAAAATTCACAAAAAATATTAATGTAATAAAGTATTTGAAAGTAATGTTATGCAATCTTTAGAAAATAAATATACTGCATTTCATAAAGCTTACAGCTGGTGACAATAATGGAAGTTTGATTAAAGATAAAAGCCTGCTAGCTTCTTTTTTTCTATTCTCTGGATCGTGTTTCAACCAACTCAATAATGCCTGGAAATAGAATTAATCTATAATTTTCCTGTAATTACCTATGTTTGAATGTTTAATAAATCTCAAAGAGAAATTCGGAATAAAAATTTACTTGGAAAACTGTTTCCTCTGACGGAACGTTCAAATCATCTGATTCAAGTAGCTTTGCTACTTCGTTAGTAGGCAGAGTTAAAAATTCTTGATTTTTTATAACTTCCAAAAAATGATCAGAAGTGTAGTTATGAGCGGCTTGAAACAAATGTGCACATCCTTGAGTGTCTGCAAACATTCTTATACCCAAGCAATTACTAGGATGCAGCTGTTTGATTAAAAAATTACAACAAGCATCAATCACAGGTGCCAGTTGCAACAAACAAGCAGCTGACAATAACGTCTCGACATTATCTTCTCGAATGGCAATGCAACCTAAAAAGTATTGATAATAGTAGATATTAACCGAAAAATTTTCTTCTATTCAATTTTGTTTTCTCTTACCTGTATAACAATATTGAACCAACATTGACAGTGCTTCGCCATCAACTCCTTTCAATTCAACTTCACTTTGAGCTGATTCTTTCAGAGAGCTTGTAAACATTGCGGCAAAGTATTCAGATCCAGCACTCAGTACTAAACGATGTGCCATAATTCGTTTATCACCTATACAATAATAATATATTCAAAATGATTAAAAAATTTAATAAAACTTGTTAAGCTTATTTTATCGCAAAATTATTAATGTTTGTATTATCAATTCTTGTATCTTAAAATGTAAATTAATATTTAAAATATAAATATTACCTGCTATTAAAACAACATCAATCAACTGTTGATTCTTGAAGTATCTTTCCATAACTCGCAAACTATTTTCTGCGTGCTTTGGCATACGAAAATTTTCATCCTGTGAAACCGAATGATTTGACAACAAGCTGCATATGCTATGATCACTGCTGGTGGCCTCTTTTTTTGGCATGTGATTGAATTCCTTATCAACCTTACTCGTTTCAACTTTATTCGGCATCATGCAATTAAAATGCAAGTCTTTCGTTGACACAAAATGTATGCAAAATAATGCAACTTTGACTACTTTAATTGCAAAATGTTTTATCGTCGTCTATTAGGAGAATATAATTTTAAATTCATTCCACATAGTATAAATTATACTGAAATGTTGTTAACTATGTTAACAATCTTTTTATACCAAACATGAATTGACAAACTTTTTAACAGAATTTACCTGGGTACTGCTAGTATTTGCTTTACTTTTTACTACTTTTTATTGAATTGAGCACTTTTTATAAATTAACATCGCTTATAACTGATACGAAAGTTATAATTTATTTAATAAGAAAAATAATATTTATCACATTTTCAATACAACAACGTAGGGCACGTTGACCTGCCTTTAAAGCCTGTACACAAGTACATGATGTACAAAACACGTGACTCAAGTCTCTAATTTATTTTCATTTTTTAACAGCTGACACCGAAGTAGGAGAATTTTAAACTATCAAAGCATTCAATAATTGAAAGAAAAATCATAATTATTTCTATTTGTAAATTTGAATCTTCTTAACAAAGAATTATTTAATAATAGTTCCATTTATATGATGTTACTTTTCAGGTCTACCGCTTGGCGGCGCGGCGGTGCCGCAGTATGTAGCGAGCTGCTTGTTAATCAGCTGTCAAAACAGTCAAATGGAGTAGTTAGTAGGGAATGGAGCACTGCAGTGTCATAGTTGGTACTCATTGCAGTCTATTTTAATCAGACAAAAAGTGAAAGAGACAATGATGTCATTATCGAGTAAAATAATTTGACATGTTGAAAAACGTGCACGCTGTTGATTTTGAGGGTATATTCAAAATTAGGGGTATATATCAAATAACCTTTGTTTGATTTTGAAGTACCAAAGTTTGCACGCAATAATTACATATTACTTGAACCAATGTAACATTTATGGTGACATCGATTTGTTTATGGTGGGTTTGTTTGTTGGAGTATAAATTATATCTAAAAGAAACAAACGACTCATGGAGAATCAACTTCCACGGGGTAATTTGCTCAGGGATAATTCCTGGAGTCGGATCGTGGATAGTGATGATGATTTGCTGGATCAGCCTATCAATGCTGAAATAAAGTAACTATATTGTTTTTATAAGTTGTGATTATAAAAGTATTCATTTAATTATATTGTTGCAATGAAAATATAAAATATCCTATTAAATAATAATATTTATTATTTGTATGTTAATAAATATATATTATCTTTTGATAATTTTTCTTAATTTTTAAAAATATTTTAAATATCATTCATTGGAATGTTGTTTTAGAATGAAACAGAAATTTTGTCTCAAGTTGCTATATTTGTAACAATGGCACGTTTGTTATAGTATAATGAATGAGTTTATATTTCTGTAATTTCACATAAAACAAAACTGTGCACATATGCTGATTATGTAAATATAAGTATGACTCTTAGTCGTTATTTGATATCATGTTTGTAGATTTTAATCTACACAATTTCAATACCTATTTTATCGATTTATTTAAAATGCAAAATGCCTCTTTTGTTTGGGTGTATATTCATATATTTAAATAAAGAAATATTAGTAAATGAAATAGAATTCATTTTTTACGTGGAGCACATGTAATTTCAATTATTTTTATCTATTCATTGTATGATTCCAAATAGACACAAATAAACAAAAATATTCACATGTTTAAGATTTTAAAACATAAATTGGTATATTTGATTTTATGTAACATATTATTACTAGTATGTAAAATAAAAAAAAAAAATCATTTGTACCTTCTAATGAATAATTCTTATTGCAATGGAAGATGTATATTTTATTTTCAATTTAAGTAAAATTTAAGATATTATAAAAAAAATTGTTCTGTAATTGTTTTTCAGT
>JABFOV010002969.1:0-17864 GCA_022817685.1 Aradophagus sp. ZL-2020 | reverse complement strand
ATTTTAGCACAGAATGATTCCCCCTTCAAAACTGTTAAGATTTGGTCTCGGCTCAATTTTTCGTACATCGCGTATTTTTTGAGTTATTTTAAGTTGTCAAGTTAAATGGGACACCCTGTATATGTTTTGAAAAATTGTATATATCACGCGGGAAATTCAAACCTCTGATCTACTTCTACACAATGTCTTGCCACGATTTTTTCTGCAAATCTAACCTTTTACAACAAATTCTTACGAATCCATTTTTTCACTGTATTACATCAGTGAAAAACCGGTTGCAATCTCAAACTAGAACTTATTAAAATAATTGATTGTCCTTAGTGCGCGTAAAAATTGTCAAAATTCGATCATCAAAATTTATTATCTGAGATAGTAAAAGTCCGTAACAAAGTAATAAATCTTGATCGTCGCTCGCGATGTCTCCAACCTGTTTTCAAAGCGACTAATTCTTTTTTCTCCACTCCGCTCGCAGTGCATTTGCCTCGAAAACTGTTTCAACTTCGGATCCTCCGCATAAAACGTGGCGAACGTTTTACACATTCGCGTAATGTCCGCGGCGACAATAAAAGACGATGGTCCATAAATCTCCGTGAATTTTCATGTCACTAATTACATGCGAAGATAGAAAATTTTAACGACGCCTAATCGGCTGGCAATATTTCAATTCACCTTACCGATAGCCAGCGAGCCGCGCACCGGCCCGCAACCATTAACGTAATAAAAGCGTAAACTCCATTCAAAGAATTGCCTTCGGCCGAGCGAGATGCGCCGGCGAAAAATCCCATGGGGTTTTACGGAGGCTCAATTAAAGACAGTAAAAACATCGGCGAATTTAGCAAACGTTCCCGGAAAATCAAGTACGTAATGCCGGCCAGCTCTGTCTATAAGATCTTTGTCGGTTCGCATTGATTCGCGCGGCGAGCGCGTCATATTGCGCGGAAAGAATGCCTTTTCTTACTGAAATTAACTTATCTTTTATTTTAAGGCCTATCAGTTGCCGCCGAGACCGTCGTTCTTTCCCCTGAATTCATTTCGCAGGCATTTCAATGGCCGCGAAACAGGTCCGATGTACACAGATGAATTGCGCTATTATTATGATTGCCACGGTTACGCCGAAATTGCTTAGACGACGTGGCGATAAACTTGCTTACGTTTTCAGGGAGGAAAAAAGTACTTATCGGCATCGCAACGTCGCGCCATCTAGTGGCAGAAGTGAGTGGCGAGATTTACCTGCTTATTTAAACGTTGATTGGGGAGAAAAAAAGTTTAGAAATTAACGTGTTGCATAAGTTGTAAAATATCTTCTTCAATTTTAAAGGACAGAAGAAAAAAGATATCGAATTGAAAAAGTGTGATCGATATTGCGTTTTCGACTGACAAATAAAATGATTAGTGATAACATTAAAAAGGAAGGGAAAAAGTCTCTTTTGTAGTTTCTTGTGTCAATTTTATTTAAAAACTGTAATTTCCAAGACAATATTCTGCGCTGAAACCTTCTTGAAATATCTCGTATTGCTTGAAATAACCTTAATGATAGGCTAACACATATTCCCCTAAAATATTGAATAAAAAGATTCATTAAGTTTTATTTATTATCGTAACAAACTCAACAAACAATAAATTTGTTTTCATTGTTATTCATTTTCGTACATAATTTTCGTCTAACTACCATTGTCATCACTTTGGCGCCAATTTCAAAAAACAAACTTTACAATTCATCGTTTCAACTCAAGCAAAGTTTCCTTGCGAATACAAACACAAAACGTTCGTTTGCAAATTATATCGCAAACATTTTTTACGTATTAGTTTGCAAAAAATATTTTTGCCAATTAAACCACAAAATGTTTTTTTGCAAATTAGACCGCAAAACCTTGTTTTGCGCACTAGAACACAAAGCACTGTTTGTCACACGATCGGCTCGTTTAAAAAAAATAGCGCCCGTGCCTCGTATCGGCATTCGCCATTTATCATCTAAATATTGTAAATAAGAAAGTTGTGCCCAATTTGTGCAATTTATGTCGAAGCGCGGCGCAAAATGTATTGCTATCGGAAAAATCGTCGATACAACTTTTAACCCCTCTAATTTAACGACGACACCCGTGACGTAGTGGCTCGCAAGTAAATGTATAAAAATGGAACGGTCTCCTCGGATGGCCGCGATTCCGTTTTCCCGACGTAGAGCGCGCTCGCGGGACATAAAACGTTGGAAATCGGAAACATTAGGAATCAATTTTTCAGCGCAACGACGTTCGCCATTAAATCATCGCTCGATAGGGACGTATCGCATGTATGGTGTTGATAGTTTCTCATGCGAGATTGCGATTCTTCGATTATATCATGTACATCAAAGCGAAAATGCGAGGAGGAATCGCTCGGCCGCGAAGAAATTTCATCGTTTCTTCGACGGATATTTATGGCCGTATTGCAAAAGGGACAAAAACGAAACGCGCGCGCACCATTCGTACACAGTGCCGCACGCAATGATTCTTAGTTAATTGCTCCCCGTTACATTGCTGCACGTTTGCTATAAATAAGAAGGATGTATCGTAATTCGCATATCTCCATTGCGTACATTCGACGGATACGTTTCCCACTGACTTAACTAAGGCGAAGAAAGAAGAAAACTGGAACGAGGAAATCTCGTGCTTTCATAATGCTCGCTTATACATGTCAAAGTTAACAGCGCCGGCTGTTCGTGAATACCGGAGCTTTCGACTTGAGTTGTGTCCCGCGCGGCAAAAAAGTTGCGTGGTTTATTGAAACAACACCGCTCGCTCGTAACTCATTTGTTTATTTCGATTATTGCGGTCGAAAGAATTGTCGCGAACGTCTCACTTTATTCGAGTCGCGATTTCAGATGTCGCTGATTCAAACTAACAGTCAGATTAAGATAAGACTCGAATCTTGTCCGAAAATAGTCTTAATTTCAGTTGTCGGACTTGAACAAATACTTTATTAAGTGTTTTAAATGCTTAAAACACTTTGTCTTAAAAATGTCTTAAATTAAGACAATCCAAGTCACCGCTATCTTAAATTAAGACGTCGGTGATTTTAATTAGGAATTAATTCTGGATACTGCTAACTTGAATCAAAATTTACTTTAAGACACTTAATTTAAGATAACTGAAATTAAGACTTGGATTAAGACGTTACAGATTCTAAGCAGCTTAAAACGTCTTATCTAATCAACGATTACAAGAAGTATCTTAAATTGAGATGCGAGTTTTTGCGTAGTGTTTGCAGAGCTGAGAAGATAATTAAGTTTATTACATTCAGTATAATTAGTGCAGATTAGCGAGAGTTAGTGTCGTTTTCATGTAAAATGCATGTCAGTAATATCGTAACATGATTATTCGCTTGAAAAAGCATCATTTTTTTCGTTTCACTTATAATGGCAATAATTTTGTAGCAAAAAACACATTGATATATTAGGGATATAATATCAATATATTGTGAGTAATATACTTAAGTAGTTACAATATATTTACTTTATGTATTGTTAGTAATTAGCACAAGTTATACATTGAATATATCATCTATATGTATAATTTTAATGAGTAATTTTATATTATATATATTATATGATATATATTATATATATTATAATAATATATAAGTTATATAATATACATAGAACTGAAATATTAAAAAAGTAGTTATACATAGGTAATATATGAATTGTATATGGTTAATATATGTCAGTATGTTACCAATATATGAATCATATATGGACCATTTTATTTGTTTCCAAAAAATAAAATTCTGAATTAACACCACAACCAAAATAAAAGTCTAAGTAAATTGTAATTCAGTTATACACAAGTTCGATTAGCGTGTGGAACCAACCTGCCCTGAATTATGCAAATACGAATTCGGTTGAATTAATCGTTAGATCTAACTGTCCCGTAAATTAATGCCAATATATTTCGGAAAAATGCGCTATCTTAGTTAAAACGCGTTATCTCAACTTAACAATTTTTCTCCGCTCGTTACAAAGTCGAATTTCTTCTTCAAAGATATATCTGCTTTAATCTAATGGACTTTTCATCACAATACGTATTTTTTTGAAATATTCCAGAAGAAGCCTTAAAATAGGACACTTTCTTTATGTAACTAGCGTGTTCCAACATGTATAATTCATGTACACAACATGAATGTTTCGACATGTGATACATTCGAGCACGTTACACGAACGTTCGTTGAAAATGCGAAATATCTATCTGTGAGATTAATTAAAATACAACAGAGTTTCAAGTTTCGTTTCGAATTCAATGCGAAACGTATATGTTAGTCATATTAACAATGTGCAGTTATCCATATAATATATATGATACTAAAATATTTATGTTATGCACGATAAATGAATTGTATGTTACATTATATATGTGACCATATATGTAACATATATACATACTGATATTATATATAATCATATTCACGTATGTTTATTATATATGTTATATATAAAGTATATCATTATGTTCCGTTTCATTACATCATATTTATTTATGTTATATATATATTCATTTATATTTATTATATATTAAATATATGAAGCACAAAATGAACGAAAAACAAAGCTAAAGCAAATTCTTAATGTGGAAATACGAGTTGTAGGGATGAAACTCGATACAGAATTCTATTGTGATGAACAACGATTCGCGCTCGTTGGATGTCGGTTCACGGACAAAGCAAAGGATTTGTGACTCATGAACTTTTCCCGAGGCAATGACCTTTTCCTTCTTAAGTGGAAGGACTCGAGCCGATAAGAAAGGCTTACAACTCTCATTTACGCAACATTTACGATGATTTTCGAGATCTCTCAATACGTCATCTATTTATTAACGTCTCGCCCGTTAAACGGCTTACTACATTGTCGAGTGGCTCAATGAAGTCGGCTTTCTGTCATTACGACGTGCGATCATAAACAGTTGATCCTTCCGCGTCACTGTAATTATCAAAATAACGATCACTGGAATTACTAGGCATTTCAATTATTTTCATCAACAGACGTATTACCGATGACGTGGACAAAATGTTGCCTATCCGATGCAGCTAAACATATACTTAGTTAAGCGAGAAATATATTAACAATATATTACCAATACACACGGTGAACAATTTTATCGTAAATTACAAGACTGGTCAGTTAAAGTTGGAACAAGTCGAAAAATGCACTATGTATAAACAGGTTTGAGGTATTGTATGCAATGCTGCATAAAAGGTGCAAGACGTCGGTAAGTTATTGAAAATCTAGTTTGGTAAAAATTAGAACCGTTAACAGGCAGAAGAAAGTCATTAAGATAGAATTTTATAACGCAAGACCAGTAGCGGCGGGGTTAGGTGCTTTGGATACCACGGCGGAGGCGAGCGTTCGAATCCCGGGTTCTGGAGCAGTGAATTTTTCAAAAATTAACAGTGTAGCAATATAGAAACAAAGAAGATATTTTAATTTACAAAGATTAAAGATTTGCATTTTTGTAAGATAGTATTTCTTACAAAATGAACTTTTAATTTCAGTATCAAAAAATATTTATTACCAACAATTATTCAGACATCGGTTTCACTAATATTAGTCTTTTTAAGAACAAATCGACTGAGTATAATCTACACAAAAGTAAGTGACTAGCACATAGTTACTTAAGCTAATGTCAAATTGACAAAAATCGCGATAATTCCAACATAAACGATGTCACAGTTACACAGCCTTGTTTTTAGCGTTTCTACTATAACCTGTGTTATATTTACTCGCGTAAATGTCGGATTAACATAAACTAAGATGAAACCGACTTTGAAGTTCCATAAAACATTTCTCCGTTTAATTGCCCTAACCTCGGCTGAAACCGTTCGCTCCCCGTGTAATCCTGGAAGCATCGTCCCAAGATTTTGAACGATCGCCTCCTCTTAAGCCTCTTTCACACAGCCCGCTGAAATATCCCCGACATTCAATAGGTTATTAGACATTCTGGGAGCGGGGTGATTAATTCTTCCGTCGTCCGGCTCCTTTTGCACCGACTCGATACTGGAACCGAAGCCAAACGCGCAGTGCCAGGAATGCCATCGCACTCGGCGGAGAAAAAGGAGCCGCACAATAATTCTGGCAGTCAATATCCACCTCGTGGTCGACTTTTTCCCCCCGTCGCCTCCCCCACCCCGCCGCCATCGCTTCGCGAAGACGTTGGCGCGCGGTTATCGGCCGGCCGCTGAAGAGAACTATGTCAACTTTCAATTCCGCAATCTTCTTGCGGCCAAGCTCCTCGATATGTATTATGTGTTGGAGCGTATACGACACGCTGCGCGCAAGAAATAAACGCAAACAGTCCACTTCCGTCGTGGGCATTTCTTCCACGAGGAAGTAAAGGCCAGCCAATCATATGTTGGTATGATGCGTTGTACAAGCACGTAACATTCTCTTCCGCCAGGAGCGCGAGTAAAACGTTCGCGGCCAACTATTCCACGGATAGATCGCCGGTAAGCCGGAAAGAAGTAGCCTACATCGTAGGAGTACGTGAAGGGAACGAGACTCGGAGATTTATATTTATGCGAGGCTCGATCAAGACGGCAGTAGGCGAAACTAAAAAGAAGGGAAAAATCGAGCCGAGCCCGTCCGGAGGTAAGCCATGAACTCGCTTTATCTACGACGTCGTCTTTTACGCCACCGCTGCTAGTCCCTTCAAAAGCGCCCATTCGTCTTCGGCAAACGATATTATTTTTTCAATTAAATTTCAGCCTCTGTTGACAAAGCACGCTCGCATCTTCGCGCGCCTCTTTTGTAGCAGTTTTTATCGCCGGTTTAGGTATTCTTCAGTATTTCGCGAAGCGAATTTCCGCGGGCAAATCATTCTTGGAATAATCGCGGGCTTCGGAGGTTATGAAATTTGGTCTTTGATGCTTGCGTTTGAGGGAATATTTTCTTATAGGATACAAATTTTATCTTATTTGTACTGTGATACGTGGGTGTTTTAATATTATGGAGCGAAATAACAAATAGTTGACGGTGTAATAATAATTAACCTCGAAATTAGTTGAGTAATATGTTACGTGAACGTACAACGCAGTTGCAGGTGTGGCAGTTTTCAATTTCATTTAAAAACTGTGTCGTTTCGAAGATGCCGTCGTATCGAGAGGACGACACATTGAAAATTTGCAATTTCCTGAAATGCCGATATTCACAAGTGTTTTTCGTTAAATTATTTAATAACTGTAATTGAGATTAAATGCAGCAAACAAATCGATTTTCTCTTGAAATTTCTTTCATTTCTTATGAAAATAGTATTTTCTAAGATAACATTTTTAGCAAAAATCTTTTCATAGTTTTTTGATGTGGTTGGGTTAACCTAAAAGTTAGGTTAAAACTCCGGTTAAATTATCTTATAAAATAGTAATGTAAACATTTGATTCTTTTGCATAAAACAAAAAGAAATTAAACTAACAATCGACTGATTTTCATTGTTTTCCTTTTTATATATTATTTTCGTCTAATTATTAATGTTGTAGTTTTCGCGCCAATTTTAAAATTCAAACTTTACAATTTAATTCGTTATTCTCTTAAAACATAGAACTAACCTAACTTTAATTATTGATCATGAATGTATTTCACTTAAATACATTCACTAACTTTCTATTTTAAGAATTCTTAGAAAATTTTCGAAGATTTTTTATTTTACTTCGAAAATATTCGTATTACAAGTCTTAAAATGTCGTAATCTTTTTTTAATGTATAAAAAAGTTTTAACAAAAGTAGAAATAATAATAAACATAAATTGCTCAACTTGTTTTAATATGTAATGTTTTTTGTAATTTTTCGAATAAATTTTCATATTCAGAATAAGTAGTGTCAAAACTATTTAATTTCACTTTAAATTTATAGTATCAATAACAATTTTGTCATCTTTTACCGCGAATCCAATAACGTTTTGGTTCGAGTAAAAATGTATAATAGGACTTTAAGACCGCAATAGATATCCTAGAATTTCATACTACAATTTAATTTTATCGAACACATCCTATAAAAGGCATTTAACACTTTCTAGTCTTTTTTACAGTGTATAGACTTTGACATACTTCACAATATAAATAGATAATAGCAGCTGTGAATTACAAGATGCTTACATAATCGGTGTGTTTACAATTTACGTATGATATATGAGTAACGTAAGCTGAGAAGACTAACTAGTAAAAGTTATTATTCAAGTTATCTCTTACACTTATTAAAATGATTAATCCTCACCTCACAAATAGTAAAAGTCTTTCGAGAAAATAGTAAAAGTTTGAACATTTGCGAATATTACTTTATTACACTAAAAATTAAAAATGCATAAAAAATGTAATTTAATTTAATATTCTCCTTTCGTTTTTTGTTTTTAAAATAGTTGTAGTACGTGAAAAAATAATTGGTCATTTTTCATATCCAGATTACTAAAAGTCATTTCAAAACCTTTTAATATGATTCCACTTATATTCATCTCTTTTACACGATTTCCAGCAGGAAAAGGTGAATTTAATGACAGAAACAAAAGCCGAAGGAAGAAAAACGGAAACGAGGTAAAAAATAAGACAGCCTAGACTGTGGGAACATATTTATCCTAAATATGAGAAGAAGAAAATGAATTGTTCTGACCTGGTCGGGAGACTCAGTTGGTTAATCAGGTCATCATCGAGTCTAAGTGGGGTTAGTCTTAATTGAGGCTTGTCTCAGGTTCTCGTTTGGTCTCTGTAAGACTGCGCGTTTTATCCCAGATTTCAAAAGGAAATAATGCTATGGTATAAAGGGTAATGGCTTCAAATAAAGCAGTTACTCCATCGAATATTAAAATATCTCAATTTTATCTTAACAGGATAACGAACTGGATTATAATGTTTGAATTTTAAAATTGGCGCCAAAATTATGATATTGCTAATTAGAATGAAAACGATAGAACTGAATAAAAAACAATAAAAATAGATCGAATATTGAATTTTCTTTAATTACGTGAAAAAACATTTATTTTTTAGACATCTTATTAGAAAAATTTCCACAATTATAACATAATTTGTAGATTAAGTCAATCGGTATGAAAACTTTGTAAACAAATTTATCCAAAAAAAAATAAATGCTCAAATATTTGTCACATCAAAGTGAAAAATATTTGAGAGAGAATTAACTAGATAATATTTTGCGAGAAAACTTTCTCGTGGTGTTAACCTATTTTGTAGGTTAGTATAATTACGTTGGAAAAGGATTTTAACCAAAATATTGTTTTAATAATGAAAAGACGTATTAACCTCTTCATTTTTAAAGTCAGTTTTAATGTTTATAGGAATATATCAATTGCTTAGTAAACGATCATCCTAAAACTTGAATTGCCAAATTATATAAAAATCGACTAGAATTTCGATTTTTAGATATGAATTAAAAAATTATTTTTTCATAGTTTTAAGTGAATTTCACACACTGATTGGCCAAGGGATAATTAAAATTTAACCTAACTTTTTTTTCACTCTAATTGGCCAATTATTGGCTCCTGTGCATAGTTTCATTTAAAATAGAGGTTAAGTAGAAGTTATCCAGGTCGGATGTAAGCCATCCTGGAAAAGTAAACAAACACGTGAAAAATTAATGTTTAATGTCATTATTATAGTACAACAACATTGTTTACTCAGCTTCAGTGTTTCAACCAATTCTCGCGCAATTTGAAAAGAATGTATTTTTCCATGTGTTTGTTTAGGATATCTAGAATGATCAACATCCGTTCGAAATTCGGTGACCGAGTGGGTCGTTAGCTTATGATTGGCCAATTAATATAAACAAAAATTGGGTAAATTTTCAGCCAATCAGTGGGCAATTTTGTGTTTACAGTGAATAGAAATAAGATGTTTTCAAACATACCTATTAACACTGTCAAAAAAATTAATGATATCTCCCGTTGCTTCGGCAGCTTTAATGAGCTGAGCAACATTTTTGTTTCAGATCGGCGAGCAGTGTTGGAAAATATGTTCATTAAAAAAGTTAATTATTTCGTAATAACTTTCCTGCTCATCACCTCTGTGCGCTCGGCTATTCGTCTTCATTAAATATGGAAATTCAACCACGAATTTCAACTTTCGTTGACGAACCGTTCTTCAAAGCACGACTAGCTGCACGCGTGGAAAAATGTTGTAAAAATTATCACAACTTATTAGAGACCAATGCTGCGGTGCGCAGCGTAAGAAGTAATACTCTTTTATTGTAATCAACTTTTGATATAATGTATTGGTGGTGACTTTAATACGGAAATGATCAATTCCATGTCAGAATTCATAAATGTGGTTCAATATGTTTTTTATACTTTAAATCACAATGGATTACATTTACGAATATGGTTAAATTTTCTTTCAGGTACTTAAAATCACAATGAACCACATCCACAATTGTTGGTTTCTATGTGTGATTTGACATCACGTCTATGGATGCAGTCCTATGTGTTTTCGGATATTTTAAATCGTAATAGACTAAATTCAGGAATGTGGACCAGTGTATTTAGGAGTACCTTGAAATACAAATGACCAAATTAATACATTTTTGTTTGAATGTGTAATTTGATCACGGATGTGGTGCGACGTGTTTCCAGATACCTGTAATCACAAAGAACAACATCCGTAAATGTGGTTCAATCTTTTTCGGGTACCTTAAACCTCAATGAACGTTTCTCATAAATGTCGCTTTCAATGTATCATTTGTCATTACATCCATAAATGTGATCCAATGTGTTTTCCGGTATATCAAACCACAATAAACCACGTTCATAAATATTGGTTCCAATGTATAATTTGTCATTTCCACATTGGGACCTTATTCATGCTCGCGCATCCACTATAACATTCTTCCATGTCCTTCAGCTTAAGTTTTTTTTCTACCCGAGTATTTCACTGTAACATCCGCAAACAATTGTGCATGCATACGTCAAGTTCATTTAACACCATTATAGTTCGGAAGGTGCGCCCAACACATTGAGCTAACGAAGGTGATTGTATTACGACTAAAGTCCCTAATCCCACACCCCGTGTTTGAAAGCTGGAGGAGAAAAAAATGATATATAATGAAAAAGTCGCCTATATCGCCGTTAATCTCCACAATTCGCTTGACTCGACGATCGCGATAATCGTGCCAGTCGTGTATGTTCTCACGAACAACGTCGAAAGTAACTTGCTCACGCGCGAACACCATAAAGATTATTTTTAAACCCGTGTACCGTTAAGCGACGAAAGGAGAGGAGATCGCAAAAGAGAACGCAGAGAAGACACGAGGTGCTAAGATGGAGAAAGAGACACAGTCGTGAACAGCATCGTTTGAGTTTGCACAAGCGCGCGGCAAAAAAAGGCCGCTGCAAACGGCAGACAGGAAGTAGCTGAAGCATCCTTATAGTCTTATGCAAAGAATTTGAGTAGTCGATAGAAGCCAAGGAGCGCATCAATTTTTCGTCGCCGCGTAAAAATTCAGCTATTTTGCTGAGCGAGAGGACAAGATAACTGCTCGGCCGTGTTTGTCCAACAACATTTCATGTCTTGGGCTTTGTTAAACAAACACCGCGGCAAATAATTATCATAAGTTGAACCATAATATCTTCGACTTAAACATACAAATCTTGCGGAATTCTGCTGCGAGCAAGTGAGAAATATGCTCGAACTTTGATTTACGTTTATAGTGAGGTTATTTCTGCCAAATATGGGGAACAATAATGGGAAATTATGAAATAAATGTTACGAGTATTTACGTCGAAAGATATTATCGACTGTATCGGTAATGTAGAAATTGCTTATTAAATCGTATTAACCTTCTCCATTGTTTGTACCACAATGTAACTTCAATTTGAGTGGGTTTATGGTAATAAGAATTTAGTTGATTTTTCGTGTCGGTAATGTGGAAATGGAGAACGATGTCTTGAGTACTTTGGTAGGTTACGTATTCAATCAATGTCGGTAATGTAGAGACTGAGAACAATAATATATTATGAATTTTGGAAGGTTATGTATCCTATCAATGTCGGTAATATACAAATAACTATTTAATTTCGAGGGTTAATATTATTGAGAGATTCTTAACGTAGATGATATAAAAAAGAAAAACAATATCGCATTGATGTTATGGACAGGTTACCTAATGGGTCGGCAGATATTTGACACTTTCACTCCTCCGCCATGACTTTCCCACATTTTTTTTACAGTAGACGTCCAATAACATTTTAAACTAGATTGACTTTATTTGTTTTCCGTGCAAGTTACCATATTTGAGCAAATTTTTCCCTAGTAAACCGTTTTTCTACCGCTGTTTATAATCGATCTTTCTAAAAAAAGTACAACCTTATAATGTTTGTTGAGTGCCATTGTTTTAATCAAACAAATTAGTTAAAGACGATTTTTCAAGTCTCAATTTAAAAGACGAAACAATTTAAAAGACGAACTTTCGTAGTCTATGTTACTTGTAAAGAAAATAGCACCTCAGAGGGCGTTTTAATATTAAAAGAAGAACTGTAACTCGCTCCTTCGTTCTCAGAAGCTGCATATTATTCACGACTTTACCAAATGGGTCTCGCGCGAATTCATAAAGCAATATTTTGTACGGATACTTTAACAAATTTGGCCCTCTTTATGACATTTTTCCAGCGTTTCAAGACTTATGTATACTTGAAACATTTTATTTACACAACAAAAATAACGTAAAATTATCTTTACTCTCGACTGCGATGCTTTTTAGAATTTACAAACGTCGACGAAGAACATGATTAAACAGTTTCACTAAACAACTACTTCAATCATAAGTTTTTTTCGATGCTTTGAAATACGGTTTATTGATAAAGCAACGTTCATTATGTTAAAAATGCAGTTTATTTATAGTTCTTTTAATTTTGTTAAAAGGATGACATATTGAAAAAATGCGAAAGATTTCAACAATACCGATATTTAAGCGAATAATATAACTGAAATTGAGTTAAAGAATTAAAAGAAAAAGTTGATTCTTTCTTTAATTTTCTTCAATTTGAAAAATTCTAGTTTTCAAGGCAGTGTTTTGTAGATAAGCATCCCCGTAGTTTTTGACATGGTCGGACTATCCTAAAAAATATGTTAAAACTATGAAAAAATTTACGCGTTAAATCCATTATTAAAATTTTCAGAACATGTCAGATAATTTCAGAGCGTTACCAAACTGAAATTGTAGTGAGTCACGCTTTTCAAATTGAATGAAAAGCAACATAACCTACAATGACGCATACAAAGCGCGCTCTATTTTATTTATTATCAAAAAATTGATTCTATGCATAAAACCGGAGGGAATTTCATATACAATCGACCTAATCTCATTGTTTTTCGTCAAAGTACTATTATTATAGTTATGGCGCCAATTTCAATATTCAAACTTTACAATTTTATTCCTCTATATCCATTTTCTCACGCTCATAAGTTTGCTGTATTATTATAAGCGTTCAACAAAAACAATTATTTATTTCTAGAGGAATTTCAACAAATAACTTCTCATTGTTTTTTTCCCATCGAAACAGTTTTGTTACAGTTTTGGCGCCAATTTTAAAATTCAAATTTTATAATTCTATTCTTCTAGTTCCATTTTCTCAGTACCGTTCACGCTCATGTTTGCTGTAATATTATAAACGTTCAACAAAAACAATTATTCAATTTTGTAGGAATATCAACAAATAGCTGACCTCTCAATATTTTTTATTCCATCTAAATAGCGTTGTCACAGTTTTGGCGGCAATTTCAAAACTCAAACTTTTAATTTCAGTCGCTTCTCGTGATTTCTCGCGGGTGAACTATGATACAGTAAATCATGACTTCTTATAGAAAAGTAAAATCTAGCGAGTCGTTGAATAAATGTTTCCCCGACGTTTGTTACATGCGCAACGATGACTGCAGCACATCACACCATGTGCCATAAACTATGGCTGTAGCTAATGCCAACCACTCCACCATATCTCTCTAGATTACAGTGTAATTGCTTCTACCGATTGGTAGATTTCCAAGAAGATACGCCAGTTAACAATTGGATGCAGTTACGCATCCAGTGACGATTCTCCTTCGGGCTCTTCTATATACAGGCACTCGGGCCTTTCTCTGTCTTCCTCGGCCGCTCCCTTTCTTTCGTCCTTTCGTTTACTGCAACACTGTTCCCCTTTCTTTTCGTAGGAATTGAATCGACTAACGAGAATACTGGATTCAGGTTGCACTTTATGGAAAGCATTGCTCGTAAAATGCACCCAAGTCAGCAATTGTTTCTGTATACACGCTAGGATAGTTGTGTACGTACCAAACCGCTACTTGGTAGCAACTTCTTATGCATAGACTTGGGCATATTTTCATACCGCGTTCACCGGGATCGCATAGTTGGCGCAATTAATAACTATTATGTTCAAGTTAGTGGATGGAAACGAATGTGTTGGGACAAAAAATTTTATTTCGTTTGGTTGTAATAAAAAATCCGGAAATTATATTTTAATTATTTAATTTACTTGTATAATAATGAATTTTCGTTTATTTATGGTGAAAAATGCGCACTTTGGCTGTTCGAGAAATTTACGTTTGGAAATTGGCGCCAAAACTATGCTAGTAAATTTGTATAAAACATTGAATTTTGTATGACGGTAATAGAAAATTCTGATGTAATATTTTGTTTATTCAGCTTCATTTTAATTATTCGTTAAAAATGAAGTTTGGTTTATTTCTAGTAAAAAGTTCTAACAGTGAGAATTTTGGTGATTATTGAAAAGAGGTAACTGGATTATGAAGTTTAGATTTGAATTTGAATTTAAATTTAAAGATCAGTGCCAAAAAACATACTAATTTAAATTGTATGAAAATTATTCTTAAAAACAAAAAAGTTATTATTTATAATATAAAGTACTAATTATATATCCATTCAGTAATTTCAAAAGAAGGTAAAATGGGTAGTTTATATTCAAAAATTAGCGCCAAATTACGCTTCACTGTATATTGTTTAAAAATGACAGTTAGCAATATAAAATAAATTAAATTAACTTCTTCCAAAAAACAAAATTTTTTAGCACATTTTTTAAGTTATATCGAAATTCGCGGTCCATATCGAAAATTACGGTAAATTTTCCTCGTAAAATGCCCATTTAAAAATTATCTTTCTACATGTAATTAAAAGGATTCAAACAAAGAATCGTCTTTTTATCTTCATTTTTTGTCTTAACCATAATTACCGTCATTTTTGATAAAAAATTTTCAAATACTGATAATTTAAAAATCTAGACCACTTTTTCAGATGCTTTTCTTGCCAAATTAATTAGTTTATTGATGAAACTTTTTTAAATCATTATGCGCACATATATTTAATAACGAAACATAACATTCTTCTTATTTATACTGAAGAAATTTTAATTATAGATTTTAGTTATTTAAATTATTTTAATTAACTTAACAAAAGACTTTTTTTTCGGTGCAGGTGAATTATTAATTACGGTAAAGAAAGTAAAGAATTTGTTCGATAAATTAGAATCGGATTAGACCAGCAGTAAGTTTCCGTAAAAACCTCGAATGAAGTGATGGGTGAAAATGATTAATTGTAGATTCCGCATTGTCGTAAACGTCGCTTAACTCAAATAGTTTCGAACATAGGTAGGTTAATGAAAAACTGATAAATACTTGGAAATTGCTTTTCGTCGGAAACTACGATAATAAAATGTCGAAATCACGTAAAAACAAAGGCCGTTTCGAAATAATAATTGATAATTTGCTAAATTGACACTTTCGAAAGTTTAATGAGTAAACTTGTGAATAATGTAATGATTTTGAAGATTATAAAAAAGGCTTGCAAAAACCAAGGTCATAATTTATTGTCGTAAGAAAATTTGCGTCAAAGTCAAGTTAATTAAAAATTTTTATCTTTATGCTAATAAAAATTCTTTTTTTAAAATCATTTTGCATTCATTTTTGCTACATTTTTCTTTTAATTTTAATTTTGAACTAAATCAAAATTGCATTAAGTATATATTTACACTTTTATTTGAATAACAATATTTTTGTTGTAAGAAAAAACAAAAGTTTGTATTATAATTTTCTCGTAAATAAGCGAATTAATGATTCATTTTAATTTGTTTAAATTTGCTTTAATTCGTAAAGAAAATATTTCCATTTTTTTATGTTATAAAATATGTTTTTCTGTGACAAACTGCAAGTTTTTATTATATAAAGTATCAGGTGTTTAGTTATTTCACATTTTCCTACACCATCATGATATAAAAGTCTTCCGACGGTAAATTTTTTTTTTTCGTTTACGGTCAAGATTTTTCTTTTAAAAAGTGTTTCCGCGTGAAAGACAAAGGATCATTTTTAAAAAGAAAAGTAATTCTATGAACTGTTCAGTTTTTGAAATTACTTCCAAAGGTGATCTAATCGATCTTGCAGGATATTAAAGCATGACTTGTTTTCTCGAATAATGGTGTTTTATCCACAGATTCAAAGTTCCGTTTCACAACGTCGGACTGGAATCTTAAAAACTATTTTTCTTCCGTGAAATTGTATTTTGACATAATATTTCATCAATTTTCATATATTTGACTGAACGCGAAGGCAATACAATGCAATACTCAATTATTTTTTGTTAATCGCTGGTTAATGGTTGAAATTGAATTATAATTACAATTTCTTGACAATTATATTTGAATCACGAATTTTTAAAAATAAATAAAATAACCTCGATTTTTTGAAAACAACGATTTTTTTAATTTTAATTATATTTAATTTAATTATATTTATATATTATATAAATTATATTGAATTATTATTGAAATTGTAATCATAATCAAATTGTCGTAACACCTTCGATTCATAAAATTCTACTATAAATATATTTAAATATTACACATTTACAAATAAAAGTAATTTTGAAGAATTAAAAAATTTTTCTTAATTCAATTTTTCTCTCCTACACCTACGATTTTTATAACAAAAAGGTCTCGATTGTAAATGTTGCACAGTTTATGAAAAAATATAAGATGCTAAAATACAATTTATAAAATAAACGACCTTTATCCTGAAAAATTTCATTTTGACTGTCATTTATTATTTAGCGAAGATGTTACATTTTCGATAGGAACTGGACTGAAGCTTGAACTTGTAGATGGAGGAGAATTCTGGGCAGCTTGCTCTTGAATAAAAGATAAAGATGCTTTCTTAGATGAACAAAATGCGATGGTGGTCGATGAACTTTGTAAACTAGAAACAGTTGTTTTATGACTTTTACTTGTCATATGTGACTTGGCTTTCCAAATTGTTAAGATGAAAACTTGTTCGAAATATATATATATATATTATCTATATATTTCCAACAGATAGAACATCTTCACTTTGATCACATGGGGAATCCAATAAGGATTTCGATGTGGAAATCATAAATGGGTTTTCGCGTCAATTACTGAATCATACTTCGGAAACGAATTATTAAATTATTAAACGGTTATTCTTCAATTTAAAAAAAAACTGTTAATGCAATTTATTTTAATGAAATTCTGTCTTATAAATCAATAATATTTTAATATTTCTCGTAAATAAATTTTTAAAACATTTTCAATATCATTTAACATGAAACTTAACTTACAAATTTTCGAAATGGTGAAAATATAAAATTACAAATATGTTGGAATTTAATAATAATTTTGTGAAAAAATTTACAGTTTTGAAATGGTTCTTTTCCATTAATGATAACAAAGTTATTATATGCCTTCAATTATTCTTATTTTCAGGTTACGTCTCTCTACTAAAATAGTATATTATTGCTGAGGGCATCACTGCGCCCGAGGCATGTACGCTATTTTACGGACCGAGGGAGCGGGCGGTAAATTGGAATTTACCGTTCTAGGGCGGTAAAGATG
>JABFOV010002968.1:0-17872 GCA_022817685.1 Aradophagus sp. ZL-2020 | reverse complement strand
CATGGAGACACACAACAGGCGACTATAGTACAAGAAGATAGGTAACGCAAAGCAAAGACAAGACGGAAGTACAGAGTGGTTGTCATACAAGGACGTGAAGAAATGCAGAAGAAGCAACTGTGCTTTTTTTTTTTATAAAGAGGAAGACGGCAAACGGGAAGGAGAGGGGTCTTGGGGGGAGGGAGATATGTATAAAAAAAAGATAAATTTCCTTCCCAAATTTTTCCATTTAAGTAATTTAGAAAAAAAAAAAAAAAAAAAAAAAAAAAGGGGGGAGAACAAGAAAAAAGGAGTAACAAAAGCTGCCGTCGTAACGTGGTTTTGTACTCGCGAATCGTTATTAATGAGAACCTGCGCGATTCGCAGCGACATCTTAGGACAGTTTCTCGCAACCACCGATACTGATCGAAAGTCGAGTAAAACGATACAAAAAAATCGCCTTGTTCAAATGCCCGCTAATTACGTTGATCTTGCAGTACTTGTTAAAAGTACAACTCAAAAGAAACCAGGTCCATTTAATACAAGTTCTACTGAGGAAAGAGAAAAAAAAAGGAAAACGGTACCGTAAAAGAAATTTCCTCGAAAGTAACATCACTTCACAATCAGTATAACTAATTAATTACAGATGAACTGGGCTGCGCTTTTCAAACAGACTCCGAAACGTAAGTTTTTGAACACGAGAACCGACGGCGAAGAATTTCTAAACCCTTTGATAATATCGATCAAGTTGTGATGAATTTATTCATAATGTTGTATCTAGGTCGACTCCAGATTAATCGGAAGTGGGATTACGCGAAATGGCCTTACGAGAATCGGCCTAGCGACTAATATAAGACGACTTACAACAAGCATGCAATATTAAGTCGAGTGCGGCGAAGTGTAATTTCAATGTCGTTAGCAAGGTGCTTTGGTCCGATTTGCCATGCGATTGAGACGTGATCGTTTTTATCAGCCAAGCGGGCTCACATTTACATCGACAGCGACTTGGCAGAGCAAGGTGCAGTCATTTTCAAGGTGCGTGCCAAGAAGGTGTATGTATGCACGCTTGTTCATGTCGCGCGCATTAAATAAACCTACCCTTTTTGCCAAATCGTCGGATTCGTAATTTCTGCAAAACTCCATTCTTTGGCTGGTATAGCGCCGAGAGCCGGGAAATTGTGCCCTCCAATTCGCGCAGCCGAAAAGATTCGACTGTAATTTATCCGTTGCAGGAAGGATATTGCTTTGAATAAAAGAAAAAAGTATATTGGTTCAGAAATCATATGGTCTGGAAAGTGGAACCGGGGACATAGGAAATGGACTAATTTTTTCTCGCCGAAGTACAGTTGAAGGTGTAACATATGTTTACGATCCGGACCGGCGTGTTTTAGTGCGAGAAATTGTATTGCCTTAGAAAATAGAGTGGAGCTGAGTTAATTGAAAGACGGATTAAAATATGGATGTTCTAGTGTCGATACTTTGCACACAAAATGAGCTTTCATTCTCGTCGAAAGTTCCGCAAGAAATGACATTTTTTTATAGAACGTATAAAAGCATTCAGTATTAACGATAATTTATGATCCAAATGAAAATTGTTAAATTATCACAACTAAGTTGTTTCATTAAATGAGAACTACTTTTGTTATGTAATCGCTACCAATTAAAAAGAGTTGCCCAAATTCTACAAATAATTTACTATACATAAAACATCTACTCATTAAAGTTACGTTATTAAGGTAAGTATCCGAATTAGAGACAATTTAGATTCCATTTTATGCTAGATTAACAAACAAAGTTATGAATACTAAAAACCAAAAACAAAACTAAATTACGAAATAAGATTTTTGACTTTAATAACAGTCTAATACAATTTTTAAAAGCAAATTAACATTAGCTGTATTTCAATATAATCTGAGATGTCTACTATCATAGAGCATTGTAAAAAAATGAAAGGAAATAACGTAGGAATGCACTGAAATGACAGTAGGACCGGGAAGATTTTGTTGGTTGTTAAGATCGGAGGACACAAGTGGACAATTGTTGCGGTGTTTCAGGGTAGAAATACGGAAGACTATGTTAGGATTCTGAAGCGGTTTGATTCGCTGCTATCCGCGGGATGTTGATTAAAAGCTCGGCCGTACTTCAGCGTAATTATATTTTGGCTGGCGTGTACACAATAAATACACCGACGCTAGCGCGTCAGCGGGAACGACGCGCACAATATGCATTACGATAAATCTGTCTGATATCGCATTTAAATGCGAAATAATCGATCGCATTAGTTGGTCTCATCAGCGCGCTGTGAAATAGCGAACATGTGTACGCTTAGAAACGCGCAAAACGCGTCTCGTTAGTGGCAGATTGACCCAATTACGAAAAGCAGCGTCTGCTGCAGGCCATTGGTCTCTTTGACTCGCACTCGTTTACGAGAATCATTGTTCCTGTTTCACAAGCGGCGTCGCCAATTTCAACCTAGACGAGATCCCTCCTTACCATGCACCCTTCAATATTTTCTCGTCAACGGCCGGATTAATTATTTTTCAGAGGAAGCAAACATTTTTTTACTTGCAAGCTGCTAGATGCTTGTATCAAAAAAGTGTTTCGATTTTCGAATATGTCTTGTTCGCCTAGAATTCGATCATGTATAAAAATCAAGTTTTACACATCGCTCATTCACAATTTTATTTTTGAGTATTAAATTTATATACTTGTTTAAGGCAAAAATTATACAATTTTGAATTTGACTTCTTGTACAATTTGTTAAATTTTTAATGCTTCATGTTAACTGAAAGGGAAACTGTCTTGTTTTACAAATATCTGCGACTTGTTTTGTATTCTAAATATGGTATTTACTCTTGTGTTTGAATAAATATGTTCTTTGTTATCAAGCAAATTTATATATCATTAAACTTCTACCTCAACATTACTAAAGTTAAGTATGGTGAATTTGAATTTTGTTTGCTATAGACAAACAGACAGCAACATTTTATTTCGCAATACAATGCAGAACTATTTGAATACAAAACCATGTCAAGAACTTAAGGTGTTTATGTAAAAATCGTGAAATTTCTATTTATTTTTAAACGCGTGAACCGAGGCCAGACATAAATGTCGACGACAAAATAATATAGACAAAATGAACGTAAGTATTAAATGATGATGATGACGATGATGATGATGATAATGATAGTAATAATGATATTATTATTATTATTATTATTATTATTATTATTATTATTATTATTATTATTATTATTATTATTATTATTATGAACTGAGTTTTCTATTAAATGGTTTAAAATTCCATTAAACGCAAACACCTGGTCATGTGTCTGTAAAACAAACACATTTGTAAAATTACATTTTCAAAACTAATATTTTTTATGCACCCTCTGTTTATAATACAATCATCCTACGCTTACGACCGTGGTCGATGTCGACGAAAAAATTTGTCTTCCATTTCTTCACCCCTTTTTTTACGTCGCTGTTATCGGACACGCAGCGAAAAAAAATAACCCGACCGGAGTTTCATACTCGGAAATACCACAACGTCTGTATTTTTTACCCCCTTTTTTTTGACAATAATTCTTCCCATTGTCATTTTTATTCACTCGTTAAAATCTTGACAATGTCAACACGACGATGCCGAATGGATTCGCCGGCAGCATGCGCGGTCGATAAGCACGACTACGTTTTTCACGCAACGATATCCAATTTGATCTGTAAACATTGGTTTCCCGTGACACCGCGTATCTTAAAATAACCTGGCGCAAGACACGGACACAAGTGTTGCCGCGAAAACGACGGATTAATCTCTGTTATTCTAATTGTACTTGCTTTATTCGTTCCAGGAATATATTGCTTTTATAAAAAAAAATCACAAAATTTGAAGCATTAAAAGATTACGCGAAGTCAACATGAAAGTTTATACTTAAACATAACGTAACTTCAAAATTATAATGAAAAATTATTTTGTATCAAAGACGCATTTTCTTCCTGCAAAATTTCTTCAAGTTTTCACTTTCAAAATATATTAAATGCATAATGGAAATAGTAGATTGTAATCAATAAATACTATCTATTGATATTGAATAAATGAAATATTTAGGACTTCATTTCCTTACAAGAATATTGATTTAGAAATGAAAAACATTTTCTCTCAAAGCAAATGAAGTTTGAAAATTAATGCAAATAGTTTTGGCTTTATATATATATGTTTATACAAAAATCATTTTGAAGCTACATTTTATTTTTGTAAGAGTAGCATCTCGTAATAATAATAAATTCAGTCGACTCGAATTTCAAATTAATACATACATTTACAACAATTAATATATATATTTTAGTAGCTGGCCTAACTTTGATTTTGGCTACAATCGATTTATTATGACCCACAAACACAAAGTCTTTAATTAATTTTTCAATTAGACTTTTCATTTTGTTAATAACGGAATTCTATTCTTTCGTTAACTGTAATTAAAACGGAACTCAATGATACATTATTACGAAAACGCAATAAAGAGTACAATTTACATCGTGTGTTCAAGTATGTTTGTAAATTAATCCCTTGTCAATGAAGCGATCGGGAAATTTAATTAGAGAAAAAAAAAGAGAAATAATGTTGATGTTACGAATAAGGTCTAATTACGGTTAATGCACAAACAGGAGTTTGAACAATTTATTTTCTTTTTTTTTTCTTCAATCAATTTAATAATATTTGACGATCCTTCGTTATTCAAGTCTAACTTGGAAATGAATATGTTCAGTGCTGTATTTTCTTTCAGTTTTATTCAAAACGAATTTCGATGTGTAATGTTCATAACGAACTGAATTTATACGTATTTTTATTTAGTTTGCAATTTGAATTTCAACGGGGTATAATTTATTCTTGATTGCAGCGAAAGTTTATTAAAAATTTTATTTACACTGCATGTTTGAAATTGTGATTAATTATAATTTTCGCGAAAATAAATTTGTTATTAAAGCAGATCAGCGTTGTTGCTACTACCATAACAAGTTTAAATTATTGGTGGTGGAAAACATTTTTTTAATTATTATTTTTTTAATTTGAAAGTCAATTAATTTTGAGGTTTTATAAATATTGCGTTACGCTATTGAAACACATATCAATAAGTATTCAATTTCCTACGAACTGAACATTCCTGAAATAATACGTTTACATTATACTTTTTTATTATTTTTTTTTTCGTTTAATATTTCTTTTATTTTATTTTTATTTCTTTTTTTTTTATTATTATTATTTTCGCAATCATCGATACTTTTATAATAGACTCGATAACTGAAATAAGTGGAAAAGTTGAATTTACGTTTCGAAATTGCAGTAATCAATTATTTTTTTAACTGTTTTTATGGTATTGTAGGTAATAATTGGATGCCGTCGAGAGGATTATAAAGTATGGAAATATTTTTTTCCGGTGATGGCAATTCCAAGTTTCTGTTATAATTGACTATCACTGCATGTTATATGAAACCATAATCGAATCACGGTATGTTTTACTAATGACAGAACCACTCGGAGAAATTTCTAAATTTAGACAGTTTTTAATTTAGTTAGGTAGTTTAACTGCTTGTAAAGCTCATAAATATTTTTTACCAACGCGGTGCTGGTGGTATAATTAATAGCTACGAAAAATTTACAGTTGAAGAGTGATAAATAACTACTAATTTGTTTCTATAAATTAAAATAGTAAATGATTAAATAGTAAATGATCAAAGTATTAAAAATTTAATTAAAAAATACTGTCGATTTATATATCAACGGATTCATTAGTTGACGTACAGCAATCTGCAAGTATCATCAGTCGAAGTTAATTTGCAATATGACATCATAGATATTGTACTACATGAAATCATACGTATTATAATTTTGTTTTCACAATATAATACTCATTTATGAATGAAGAATTGTTGAAAAATATTTATGTATTACTTATTTATATTTAAATATTTCTATAATAATTTTATAATAATTCTATAATAATTCTATTTGGTAATATATTATATTTAATTGTAACAATAAACATTAACAATTGAAACTTGCTATTAGCTATTATTTTCATGAACAAATAATTCTTTGATATTCTTAAAGAATTTTTTTGACAAAATTACTTCAACAATTTCATTTTGCAAACTATAAAATTCGCAAAGTAGGTGCAAAAGATATTATAAACAATTGCATATCAATTCACGTAACATTTACAGAACTTCGTATGGTGGAAAAAAAAAAATAAATAACATACATGATAAATATTTGCAACAATTTATGATATAAAGACATAATCCTTCGCGTCCAAAGGAAGTACCAATATCATATTACAGTAATAATAATAATAATAATAATAATAATAATTGAAAGCGCATGACTCGGTGAGCCGTTGGCCCAGCCGAAGCGAACAATCGAGGCGTGTTCCGGTGTGGAAGCGGGATCGGCGGAATATCTACCTTGACATTCGCCAGCGAGGGAATCTTGCGTATCCTTAACCTTGCGCTCCTCGGCGGCGAGGCTCGACGGAGTCCGGAGCGGCCTTGACCAGCGAGGGGCGCGCTTCAGCCGACATTGGCGCGGCTGTCTCGAAGCGCCGGCCGTCGCATGGCGCGCTTCCGCCTCGCGTTCGCTTGGCCCGCGACTTTTTCGGCTCGCCTCGGTATTCCCAATTTTCACAGCGCGATCAACGTGTCACTGTGGGCGTGCGATTGCGCAGCTGCGCGCCGGCCCGAGCGGCAAATCACTCGCGCTTCCGTCATCGCCGCGCAAACTGTCGCGCGCGGCCTCGTTATCGCCGTTTTTCCCCCTTTTCTCGTCACTTTTTTCGCCTTCTCCTGCTCGGCTCGCGGCGCGGGGCGAACGAGGACCCGAGATTCGACCAGACTTCGGCGGTGCGCGGGGGTGGCAAAGTCAGGGGGGCAGGGGGGCAGGCAGGCGCGCGCGCGCGCGCACGTACTCGCGGACGGAAAAGCTCTCTCGGCGTGCGGGAAAGACAAACTGACGGCCTCGGCTCGCTCGGCGCTTCGTCGACCGCGCTAGTTGTTTGTAGCGTCGCAGTGGCGCTCGGCGTCGGGACGCCCACCACCTGTGGTACTGCCGACGTCGCCGCACTGAACCACCCGTGAGCCGACTTCTCCTCGCGGACGCGCTGCTCGCTTCTGCGTCGGAGCGCCGCGTCCCGCGCGCGCAACGATCGATCGTCCAGTCGATCCAAGTCTCTTCGATCCGCGATCGCCGGCCATTAACGACAGAAACAAATGGGCCATATGATTTTTCGACGTCGACTGAAATCCTATAATCATTTTCTTTTATTTTTACCGCGTGGTAAAAGTTTTTTTTTTCTTTTATAAAAGACATTTATGAACAATAGAGAGTGCGCTTCGAAAAATGTTTATTTGAATTTTAAGGTAAAAGAGGATAAAATAGTGGTAAACATAAAATTGTAAAAAATGTCGTAAATATTTTTACCTATTTTACTTTAATTTAAGCTAGGTATATTTCATTTTGCTTGAATCACCGGAAATTCATTGTTTTATTAGTTAATAAGTTTACTTGCAAACGGAAATTGTGTTGACATATTCAACCTGATTTCTACTTCAATTAACAAGTTTTCTTTTTAGTCTTACTGTTAACTAACGATACAACTTTGTGTTTAGATATAATAACACTTCCGAAAATCTTATTAATAACATTAATAAGTTATTCTTTTCATATTTAAAAAGAAATTATTTCAGTGTCAAAATAAGATTAATTGCTAAGGTAGCAAGCTTGTATTAAGGTTCTGTCAAAACCAATTCTGTGATAGTATTCTGTACTCGTATCAAATGTTAATCTACAATTGATCATCACAATTGTATGAAGTTATTTAATTTAATATATAAAACCTAATAATTGAATTACATTTTTGCCAACCATTTGAAACACGTGATTATTCATTGTACTAATAAGAAATGATTTTCCAGTTTAAGTATCCAGAAATTCCATTACCTTAATTTCAAATGTAGTTTAAATTTAATGAATTATTAATATTATCAAGTTACGATTATTAATTGTAATTTCGTTTCACGATCCAAGCCGACTTGATTACAAATTCCCGAAAATGTATTTTAAACAGTCGTCGGGCGTTATCACAGAGGTACAGACATTTATGTGCGACAAATTCATCCAACTTTCATTAATAATTGTTCATCCATGTAACGTTTCATATTTTACGATACAATTTCTCTGAAGACGGCGCTCAAAGTATAAGATTTCATTCAGCATGTTTGCCTCCCTCGCTTTTTACAGATCACATGGGAGATGACGGAGGCGAGACAGGGGCAGAAAAAAAAAGTAAAGGCAGAAGGAAAGAAAGAAAAAAAAAGAACGAAAAGAAAAAACGTCCGCGCTTCTATTTTTATCCACAATACGTTAAAGTTTAAGAGAAATAGACGCGATATTTTCGTCTGCCGGGAAATGAAGTATTTCGTGCTAAGATGACGAGCGCTCGTTAAAGGGGGCTTGGGCGGACTCGCTAATGAAGCTCCGAACAGGTGTGCCGCGCGTATATTTTCGAAAGATTAATATCCTGCTGCTAACCATTTTCAACGTCAATAAGGAATTGCGCTGTTTCGGTGTTTTGATAATCGCCGCGTGCAGTGATTGTCGGCACCGATTCACGCCCGTCACGAAGCTTTTATTTTCGGTCAATTAACGTCCCGTCTTGTCGGGGTATCAGTATTTCTGTCGGCCAACAATTGTTCGTCAATTTCGAAAACTGCACATGTGCTTCAGAACGGCGCAACTCGGACGTTACCCCCGCGTTATGTCGATCGTTTAGATTGATGAAAACAATGTGGTTTTTTTATTCGTAGATTACTTTCAGTATTTATCTTTATTTTAAAAAATGGTAATAACAATGGTAGTAACCATAATTATTGATGAAGAAGAAATTTCTTTTACCTAATATATGTGTGACGAAATTGCATTGAAAAATTATTGTTCTACGTGTGCATTTTTATGTTTAATAATTGTGCCATGTTCAATGAAAATTGTGTCTTGTTCAATTTCGGGTTAGCATAATTATTTGTTTAATGTTTATAAATAATTTATTTTACACAACGTAAAGAAATTATTGCATATTGTGTATATACTTTCTTCATCATTCCGCCATGTATTATTGACAATACGTTATTTCCACAGAAATAAATTACAAACTGAAAATATCAATTGACCCAAAAGTGATATCTGACGCACATGCCATTGTAATATTCTGCATATGCTATATCATCATCAGGGCTTAACTTTGTTTTGTGTGTAATATTTTTAATTTACTTTTATTGAAAAATTAGAAATATTACTTCAAGAATTCATATTATTTCAAGTTAAAATAAACGAATAAAATTCGTAAAAAATGTGTATATAATTTTGGAAATTATAAAATTATAGAAAGTGACATCGAAATTGTTGAACTTTAAATTAAACTTTCTTTAACAAACATTTTTTATTAATTTTTCAAGAAGCAATAAATAATTATATTGTCATTTCAAGTAATAAGCAAGTGATAAAAATAGTTGATACATCTACAATTTTGTTATGACGATGAGATCTATATTTTTCTGTTAACATAAGTTTGTATGTATCACATGAACATTTGCCAACGCGAGTTCAAAAGTGAAAGAAAATTGATACATTCATACATATGGGAAAGCACGAAAACTAGATTTTTATAGTAAAGTGTGCCTGTTTCAATGTACAGTATTATTTTCATTGAAAATGTTTGAAGATTACATCGCTCCATTTGAAAATTTAATACATTCGAAATAATTCTTAAACATAATACCATTACAAGTAATTGTAATGGTATTATGTTGCTCCATACTTTTTGAACTTACGATAATAATGTGAAAAATTTCATTGTAAAAATAAAATTACACAAACATAAGGTTTATATGTAAACCTACACTACTTAAATTATTTAAATAATGTTTTTCCACAACCAGTTAAGAGCGCGATTTCAATTTGACAATTTAACTCTGAAAGTGGTTAGAACGTTTTCCAAGTACATTTTTAGTGAACTGTTTTCCTCGTTATTACATTTTTAGGTTAAGTAGATTCTTTAAGTCTTGAAAAATCGGTTTCCACGACAGAAAATACGCATTACAAAACAACGTAATCCAACATTTCCAACGTGAAAATAATATATTACAGAAACGTCAGGGCTTACTTATTTTTATTCCTTTCTGTTTAATAACAATAAACGCACGTAAACAGGTAAAAATCTTTCTCGGAACAAACAATATTACGAAAAATTACACGGCTTAACCGACAAGATTTGTAGTCCGATAAACATTAACGAACGGATCAACAATAAGAATTTATGAAAATTCCGACGCGGCGGGATTTATTTTTAATCCAAGTATAGTTCTACGAAACTAATAAGCTGCATTGAACAGAAACGAATTAGCGCAGGTAACGTATTCATTGTCGCACGCACTCGGAAAGCCATTGTCGAAGTGCGTGCGATGTTAATTTTATTTGTGCAGAAACGAAAAGCAACACACCCATTCGTCCTCGACTATTCGTCAAGCGTGTTTATTTCGAGAAAATGTCACCGGTATTGTTCGCCGGTCGTGAAACATTGGCATCTTCCCAACAAACAAATGATTCGTTTGTCAGTTTTGAGACATCGCTTATGGCCCGCACTTTTCATTCATCGCGAAACATTTTTCGGGGAAACGCACCAGGTATGCGATTCGGACCGCGTCTTTTGTCGACCAGTGCAATTACTACGATAATGTCAAACCAACTACGTATAATTTACATTTTGTTGCCAACAAAATTCGAAAAAATTCTTCAAATCAATAACGATATTACATTTTATTGAAAAGTTTAATTTGTTGAATTTGTTTAAATTTAATCAATTGTAGCGAAAATTGTGAAATGTTCAAAAGATATGCTTAAAACTATCTGCATTACTGAAACTATTTCTTTGTTGAACAACAGATTATAGATTTAATCATTTTAAAAAAAATGTTTTCGACAGAAAGTTTCAATAAGGAAGCGGCATTTAAATTTTAAATTTAAATCGTTTTTGATAATTGTCAACAGATGTAATTTGGGAATATATATTTATTATTTGATCAATAATCAACATTCAATTGTCCTGATAAAAGCGAACCCTATTTAGCGAACTTTGCTTGAAACAAAAGTGTTCGAAACAAACAAGTGCTTACGATCGAACTAAATTAAGTACACATTCTGCGCATTAATTCAAAACTATTGAAATTGTATCGAGCAGCGGAAATGATTGTTTCGTTATCGCTGTTAAAGTTATAATCCCAGTTATTGAAGTTTTACTTTGCATGTCGGTACTTAATCAAACGCAACTTTAAAATAGGCCATTGCGTTCAGTGGCAATAATTTTAACGATTCAATTCTTTTCTTCTTCAAGTGTGGTTATAATTTTCATCGCGATAAACCCGCCGACGAAAGTAAAGTCAAACGAATGTTATAAAAAATAATTATAAAATATTCCGGCCGGCGCCTGTTAGCGTCGGGTAATATCATCGTAAAAATAATATTTCCCTTTTTTTTTTACTTCGCGCACTAAAATAGCAACAGTAGTAAAAGATTTCAGCGCACGCCTCGAGCTGATTGCAATGAGCGCCTTCGCCCGTATACGCGTCGGGCTCGCGGAACCCGCCGCGCGGAGGCTGTATCGGGTACCGGCTTTAAAACTTGCGTCACGTTCCCGAATTCATCGTCATACTTACGACGCGAGCAGGAACTTACACTTCCGCCCTCGCTTCCTTGTAACAAAAGTTTTTACAACTTTCACACGAGATTACCGAAGCACACGTATGCCCCGAAAGGTATAACCATTTCATCGGCAATAAAATGTAGATTGCGTGGGCGTGCCGAGCCAACGGGCCATTTTTTTGATTGTCGTCCCAATTAAAATGACCCCGCCAAATATTGTTTCTCTCCATCATTCCATCTGCTTTTCTTTTTTTTTCTCTCTCCTACTCTTGTTTTTTGTTTCGCCGACTGTTGTTTCCTTCGTTTATGCTCCATGTTTTTTATTGTTTACACAAGACACTCTACAGTACAATTTCGTGGCTCTTATTTTTAGCAATTTAGAGTAAACACGTATAAATAGTTGTTCCGAGTTGTTAAGAAGAGGTTATTCGGGGACCACTTTCTCAAGTTGTTGAAGAATGTTCGATAGTTTTTCGAGGGTTACATTTTTGAACAATAGGTGGATCATACTCGCTAGATTTTCGGCTGCACTCAACTTGATTCGAGAAACACCTGAGTGAACAATGCTTTTCGCTAAGGATAAAAGCACAATTACGGGGTTTATCAAGTTGCCGTACGAGTACGTGAAGTTAAATAAAGCAATTTTAACATATCATGAAGTATCGAAGTGATATTATTGCCATGACCTATCATGATAACGTTTATGTAATGTTTATTTTATTACTTGGTAATTTTAGGGATATTATTTTGAAAGAAATTCAAAAACATAATTTTTATCATATATTATGTTGATTTCTTTTTCAATTCACTGGTTATTAACAAATGGATTCGTGCGTTGTTTGCCCCGAAATTGTCGGTATTTATCAATTAATATCATGTCAGACGACCTAATTATTAGTTAATATATTTCATACTGCTGTACGCCATATGACGTATCAGGATCTTTGTTCGCGTGCATTGAATTAATAACCAATAATAAATTAATAATTTCGCAGATAAAGGCAATGGATGTGCGCCAGTATTTTTCATTATTGTTCTAATAAAGAGGATTTCCATTATTTTTATAATTTCGGATGCGAATGTTAAGCGTGGTATTGGCCAATTTTCACGAATTATAATAATTTCTCTATTGACTGAAGCTTAAATTCACGGATTATGAACATAACTACACAGCAAGCGAGTAAAAATAAACAATTAAATCAACATTAAATCCCAACCGACAAATATTAAAACATATCACGGCCTTAATTCCCGACGAAAATGTATTTTAACATAAAATTACATACTTGGCGATATTTCCCCAATGCACCATCAAGCTATTCCCAACTATAACCAAAGTCTCAAACAGTTTCGAACACAACTCAATGTCGTTCCGCAACATCTCCAACCCTTCGGCCCCGACACCCCTGAACATCGTCATTGAACGCCACGTCTTTTAATAAACGCTTCACGTTTTCCCCTCCTGTGAGCACCAACTATCCCTTCGTTCAATGCGATCCGCGTAAAATTGCTTATTAAAAAAAATGATTCGCTCGTCGAAGGAAGTGAAATTCGGTCAGATCCAAGCAACCCGTTATTGTTTATAATAGGGGGAGGGAGAATAATAACGTAGGCTTTGCTTTTAAGGCCGCGAGGGGGCGCCGACGAGTTTAAAGGGGCCCAGAAGGGGTTGTTGGGACGCGGGGGGTATGCCACGAGCATCCGTTAGTCGAAGGGAGTAGCCTCGGGGGAGTGATCCCGTGCGCGTCACAGAACCGGCGCGCAACATCTCGCGCCAACTCGGCCGAATTAATGCCCATCTCCGACTGTAACTTATTCGCCGTGCGGTACATTACGGCCGCGCTGACGAATGGACTCGCATCTTCTCAGAACAATGCCGTCGTCTTCTGCGAAACCGTCGCCGCGCCATCAAGCCCGATTACCGATAACGGTTGCTCGACGTATCGCCCGCTCCGCGTCGCAGTTTAATAACAAACACCGCTGGTGATCGTTGCTTCAATCGTTTGCGAGATTGATGTCGTCAGATTACAGTAATCGATGTTCGGTGTGAATTAAGAATATATAGGTTTCTTCGCGGTGGAGAACAATTGTTTTCACTTTTGTTTCTTTCTCTACTTTTTTTTCAACAAATATTTCTCCTTAAACTGATAAAGCACAACAGAGAAGAAAAAACTTTCCTCGTATAATTTATATGTATGGATATAGTGTACACTCTTCAAAGAAATGTGATTTTGGTTTCTGGGACATCAACTTTTGTAAAAGATATTTATCATGTTTCATTATTAACAAATTTAAATGTAAAAAAATATCGCGATGGATTTTTTTCATTTTCTTTAGGTGATAACCTGTAAAATATGTTTTTAATTTATGTTTTCAATTTTAGAGCTAATAAATGGAAAGAGATAAAGGGACTGTAGAACGAGAAAAGAAATCTTTGAATTCGCGCTAGTGTAAATGCTTAATTTCTCAGAATTCAAACATAAATCATTAGAATTCATTTTACATCCACATAGTAAATTAATCTAACCGGAATTCAAAGTGCACTTCACTATTCATTTTAATTAGAATTTTAATATTTTATAATGTGCGTAACCTTCACCTTCGTTACAATTATTAACAAACAATAAAAAAAGGAACTACAATATCACGAATTCACATTTAATTTGACTTTAACGGCTAATAAATTACATCATTTCATTTATTTTTATACACACACGAAGATTAATCTCAACGTAAAGTCGCAAGAGAAATGTCAACGTTAAAAACCACGCTCGGAAAATTATTATTTATTACTTAGGAACAGCCGAGTTTACGGCATTGCGAATTAAGTGGCAAAGCCGTAAGTCTAAGCTAAATTGCGATCGGCGTGCTGAACAAATGGACGAGTTTCGAGCTCATGAAATTTAATTGTTATTTATACTTTGTGATATCCACTAAGCGCAAGTTTGATCTCGCGATATTGAATTAAGCGCGCGGTGAAATCAACTTAAGCTGAAAATGTCATCGGCGAGTATGAAAAAAATTGGGCCGCACCGCATAAAGGCTTTATCGAATGATTACAATTAATTAACGTTATTTTTCGCAACAACTAAGCGCGAGCTTTTGATCGCTAAAAGCTCGAGCCGGCGCTCGGGGTATCGTTATGTCGATCATTTTTTTTAAGCCAGCTCGACGGCAACGTCGTTAGGAGGTGTCGCTGGTAGTTTCAATTAAATTACCGTTCATCAAATTACCGGCGTCGTTTGATGAAGGGAGGCGAGCAGAACGAATGTTGTCGTTCGCTTGATGGCGACGTGACGCGAAAACAAAGCGCCGGCGCGATATTTATTTATACATTTATTTAGTTTCCTTTCGTTAGTTCGCAAACGCAATTGGGAAAACAACGCGTTAGTGATATTAAGTTATGAACCGGCTGGCGTCATTAATGCCGGTAAAATGTTGCGTCACTTTGCTGCCGTCGATACTTTCGGCTCATTCTTGGCAAACGTAATTAAACCGTGTTGATGCATCAGTGATCCCACGACTGATTGATTCGCTAAATTAACAATTCAAATTGTTGATTTTACTGGCGGAACTTCCGCACCTGGCAAACGTCTGAGAAAAGAAAAAAAAAGTAGATACTCATTGACTCAAGACGTACGTCAAAGCGTAGTGTTGTAGTATTAGTTGGACTTTTGAGGTTGGTGTTTGTATCACATTATTTCATTCATAAACAAGTTGTAAAGAAAACATTACATTACATTAGAAGTTATAGTATAGGTTATTTTTAATCGAGTTATTTGTAGGTTAATTGCTAGAACTTGTAGTATTCTTAAATACAGTTGTTTTTAATAAAAATTTCGAATTTCATGAGGTTAAGAACTTGAGTTATGTTCCCACGTGTACATAAAAATTCTAACATATTTTCCATCTCATTGACATGTTATAAATATTTGATACAATAAAAAAAAAGAAAAAGAAATAAAATTCTGAAAAGTAATATGATAATTTTTCATACTCAGGAAGTAAAAAAATCTTTGTCAACGTACTGTTTACATGTTTTCCGCTCTTCCTTTCTTTGTTTCGTTCAGTTTTTTTTTCTCCTTACCAAGACCGTGAGCAAATTGAGATTACCAAACAGTCGTTTTGGCGGGGAAGAAAAAAGAGAGTGGCGAAAATTGGACGCATTTTGTATTCACGTATCATTAACGACCGAACGTTACGCGCGGGCGAAGTAACAACCGCGAAGATATTGTGCATTACCACGAGATTGCGATGGCGCATTAAACATGGCCAAATGTCCCTCGCGTGATCGCACGGTATTACAGCGTCTTGCGGATGGAAGACGAACGGACCGTATTAATAAATGACCAGATAATTATGCCGATAATCGTAACCGCAACGGCGTTACTTATCACAGATGTAGTTGGAAACGATGTGTGCGTATTGCACTTAACGCCGTCTTCGCTTCCTATCTTGTTGACATGCAAAATGCATCGGGACGTCATTTCCTTTCAACCTAAGATTGTTAACGCATTAACGACGTCGTACAGATTAAATTCACCACGACTCCTTACATAATCTGTGATGCTGCAATGTTGAATAGCTGCATTGTGGGACAATCGTATTCATATACCGTGTACGATTTCTGTACCATGTAACAATTTCTAAAAACCTTTTCCAAATCTGTTGCAAGGTAGGAATCCTGGATTGTCTAGAAATGTTAGGAAACATTAGGAAATTTGGATGGTTCAACTAGACTGTCGGATTCAATAACTTTAATTCAAAAAAGTAACAAGCTTGCACTAAATAAATATTAGCTATATCTATTAAATTATTGTATTATAAATACATGAAATTGATCTGAGCAAATCATTTTTTTTAGTATATTTGAATTCGGTTGTGCATCAAACTTTTATTATAAATTTTTTTTTTTTCTCAAACAGAATCAAAGTTTTGAAAAGTGCGCGGAATGAGTTTTCTTGCAAAAAAATTTTTACATTTTTCAATTCGACGTTTAAATACCAGTACCCAAAGTAGTAACTAGATCTCGTTACACTCGTTATCTACACTCCTAACGAATAATCTTTTATTACCAAAATTAAATCACTAAATTTTTATTATGCTGACTTGTAATACATTAAATAGACTGAGCGCTTTAACAACGTAATCACAAGTATTACGAAAAAAAGTATTTCAAGCTTCTGCGTTTGAAAACTTCTTACTTAGTTATATTTATTAATCATATATATCGAATTGATCGAAGAAATTTTCTTTTGATGCAATTCGACACAATGCCCTCGTAAAAGATATCATTCACTGTTGAAAAAGATTAACAATTTCTTAACTTGATAATATTACAATGCACTTTCGATACTAATAAATCAACAGTTTATATTGACGTTGAATTAAAAGATTATTATTATAAAAACTTTCAAACAACGCCGGCCGATCCTAAGATAGCGCGAGTCCTTCAACTTTGACGTAAAAAAGTTTCGTTAGCGCGCAAAATAATACAATCGCGAAACTTCGACCGCGAAATTCACAAAAGGCTCCGAATCCCGGCAAATCCTTGAACCTTATTGACGATTCTGCGTCCGCCAAATGTATTGATAGATAAATAGATAGAAATAGAAATAGTGGTAAATTGAGACAGCTGGATACACGGTTTTTGGTGGTGGCGCAGTAATTTTGCTTGGATGAGAAAACTTTGAACGAAAAAAAAAACGAACAACCTTGATTTCAGTCAATTATTTGATGCATCTTGCGGGGGCGACTTTGGAAAACTGCCGCACGTGCGCGACGCTGTTCAAATAAGGCCGGTCAATTACGGGCGTTCGTCTGATTCGAAACTGAATCTTTGACGGGGGTGCTGTTTTCTTTTCTTATTTGAATACTATTACGCATATAAAGATTTTCAAAACCGACTACAGTATCAGTATTCACCGACGATAAAGGCTGAGATGATTTTTTTAGTGTTCTTGGTTTTGAGAATATCATTTGCCGTAATATACAAAGTTTGCTGATTTTTTATGTAAGGTTAACGTAATATATATATCGTCAGTTCAGTGTAAGAAGGTGCCACCTCGGTCTACGTTAGCATCTACATGGCACCTTTTTCAATCTAACGCCGAGGTGGTACCTTCTTCCACTGAACTGACGATATAA
>JABFOV010002967.1:0-17877 GCA_022817685.1 Aradophagus sp. ZL-2020 | reverse complement strand
CATTGTAAAAACGATTAATCAAAATTTTCAATATTTTTTTTTTCTTTTTTTTTAAATTATCCACAGTTCTAAATTTACTTTGAATAATTTAAATCCTACCTCAAATTATTTTTTTCTAAATAAATTTTTTTCCAAATCTTTAAAAAAATTAAAATGAAAATTATCATTAAAAAAAAAAAAAAAAAAAAAAAAAAAAACACTTTAAAATTTAGAAAATATTAAACATTATTTTAAAATTACCAGACACAAATAATATATAGTAATACAAAAAGCTATTACAGTCAAACCTCGGCTAGCAATCATTTGTCTATTTCTCCAATGTAGCTTGCTATCTTAAATTTGTTTGGCAGAAAATAAATTAATCATTATTCATCTTTTGTCGTTCAAAATTTATCTTTGCCTTTTGTCTGTGCGCAAAAGATAGAAATTTTTTTCACTTTGGATAGTTAAGCGCAAGGCTCGTGCTTAGTTCGGATAGCTAGCCAAGGTTTGACTGTAATTATAAAATTATTAAGTTACTAAACTGATGACAAATTATTTCAGGTTTCGTTTCATACGACAATGCGAAAAGCGCGCAGGCAGCGATCCAGGCGATGAACGGATTCCAGATTGGGCAAAAGCGATTAAAAGTCCAACTGAAGAGGTCGAAAGACTCCAAGCCATACTAGCCAACGTCGTTGACTCTTCTAGGTAGATAATGACGACTGGACCTGGGTTTGGATACCGCGAACTTTAACTCTTTTTTGAACCCACTCTATCTGTTCTTTTATTTTCTTTCTTTTATTAATTTTTTTCTTCTTTTTTTTCTAACAATCCTCCATCAACAAATTCGTCGGTAGCCTGACTCTGGTCGCTTATCTTTCAAGTATTAACGAGCAGTATTATATCCTATTTTTGATCGTTTATCGATCCCTACTTTTCTAGTCAATACAATCTCGCCAGTCTAAATCCTAAAGGTCAAAATCCTAAAGGTGAAATAATCGTCAGTCATGTTAGGTAATGAACGTTTGTAAATGAATATCGACGTAAGTCGGTAATTGAAAGTGAGCAAAACTTTATTAATAATTAATAGATAAGAATATTACAAAAACGTCCGTGTCATGATAATAATTTTATCAGTGAATAAATCTTGATGTGAGACGAAGTTCAGGTCCACGAATGTAGAGACATACGTCGCAAAAAATGAAAAATTTTGCAATACTCCAACTCTTGGCCCATAAAGTTTCAATCATGCTCGTGTGTTAGTTTCGCGACAATGACTATACTCGCAATTTGTGCTTTTTTAACACGGAAACTCGTTGTAACTAATGACTGTGTTCCGTGTAACGTAGCAGAGTACGTGATTTTGGACAATTTTTTGTGTCTGGTTATATAGGTGTATCGCCTTTGTCTGTATGATGAAATTAATGGGGGTCATTCATATAGGTTTTTACTTTTAATCGTTTATTATTTTTTTTCTCTCTTTTAAAAATTAAGTTTCAAAATAAATTGTTATACATTATTGAAATGAAAATTGTTTTAAAAAGTTTGTTACATACTATTAAAAGTAAAAATAGGCAATTATTTTAAAGAAACAAGAAATGTAATTTTCATTTTGGATTATATATTATGTTTTATTTTGTTAATATAAGATAAAAACTGTGAAATTCAATTTCATCATCATTTAAAAACCATTACCATAAAAACAGCACCATTTAAAAAATAGTATGTACTTATATTCAGTTCGATGTACTTACATTCAGTTCAGTGTACTCATTCAGTTTAATGTATTTACTTGTCAAATTATTTTTTTTATCTTGTTCCATACCTCCATTAATTTCATTGTATATTGTATTTGCACAATGTATAGATTATCTTTATACAGTGTGTTATTCGCATACAATTTTTGACACATTAGTCTTTCATCGTTAGAAATATTCCGTTCATAGATGCTTATAATAGTTGTTGTCTCTTGTGACTTACCTTAATTTTTTGTTAAATGACTGACAATATTACATTCTGGTATTATGAAGTTTTTTATACATATTTTTTGTTATTATATTATGTGATTATAAAAAAAGTAATAAGTATCATGCTCTTCTTAAGTAGAAATGTTTCAAGATTTGGGTCGCACTTTTAAAATCCTGTATAGATTTGCTTTGAGATGAGGGAAGAACAAAAATTCAAGATATTTGTTAAGGAAATTTTTATTTTGCTATTGATCCTGCTCGAAATTGAAAAATCCCTTTTCCACCTGTAAAATCAATTTATTTCGGAAAAACATTTTATGTCAAAATTTCACCTTTTTTTATTTATAGAATTTGATAAAATTTTCTCTCCAAAAGGTTTGCAGCTATATGCACTTATAATGTTAAACACTTTTTCATTATTTTCAAAAGAAAAAAAAAAAAAAAAACCATTACAAAGAAGCGAACGGAAAAACCTATCTTTTTAAAAGTGCGACGTGATTTGGCACGAGCTGCAGAAATACTTTAACATGTCTCATAAGCTTCTGCCCAACCATTTGTATAACTTGTCCGGCGAATTATTCCGTTGTTGATACCATCACAGCGTTTATACGGTGCTACGAAAGCTTTTTAGTCTACATAGCACTAACATTGCCGTCATTGTTTAGACGCATACGCAGGAGACGTTGTGCACTAAAATAAAATTGAAACTAAAGAAAGAAAAGACATCCACACAAATGTTTCTTAATCAATAATTAAACAACGATTATAAAATCATTAGATAATTTTCACAACACTTTTGATTAAATGTAAAAACGAGTCCTGCGTTCGCATAGTTAACATGAATCTTAAAAGATAAAGTGTCATTCTTTTGTACTATTTTTTTTAAAGTCACACACAATATGTATATGTGTACATACACATGCATACATATATATTTAAATGTGCTAAATCCAGATCGCTTATTTGTGCAAGGAATACTCACTACGTGTCTTTAAGAGTAAAATGGTTTTTACTGTTAAACGCATTTGCCGCAATTGGAATCACAAACAAGGTTTTACGGCAAACTTTCTTGCGATTCGTTGCGGGCGTTCACGAGATGGCGCGTCACTCGTCGAGTGGCGCGCCACCTCGCGGAGCACCCTTTCTCGTTTGTATCCAGTGTGGTGGTGACTAACCTGTCCGTGTGTTTGTTTGTGTGCCAGCAGGTGGCCTGTGACGTTGTGACCGTGTTCTCTCACCCGGAGTCGCCGTGCCATGTCTGTCCCAGTCGGGCCGCTAGCCCTTTCTATCTCAAGTCGCAAAGAAAAAAAAAACAATAAAAAATACACGCAAAACAAAAACAGCAGACAAGATAGACAGAATCAAGATTCATTTAACGAAAGGATACCATTTTTTTGTATACGCGGCACACTTACACGTAACGTCACGTCATCTTTATTCGGGATCGGGCGACGTTTACCCCCCTTTCGGTCCCACGACGCCCTTTGGTAGACGGACTAGACCGCGCAAGTACAAAACACGCGAGACCAAGAGGGCGCCACCGTCGCCCGATTCTGAAAGACAAGCAAATTAAAAAAAAAAGTAATGAACAAAGAAAGTTATACGCACTCTTCAGTATTGTCCGTTGGTTTTTTTCCCGATCATGAGAAAGATAAATAGAGTAAAGAAAAAAATTTGACAGAAATGGACCGAACGATCGTCGATAAGCCAGGATCGCGGGAATACTGTCACATGTTTTGTCCGCACCGATGTCAGTTTTATCATCATGTATATACGAGTCTATATATATTATATACATACATATATATATTATATATATGAATATATGAAATTATAGATGTGTCTATGTATGCGCAACGCGTGCGCAAGAGCAGAATTGTTAGCGAATCGGAGTTTGAACGATGACTTCACGAGTAAAGGTTGAATTATGGATTTCCGATTATTAGTGATGAAAAAAAAGCAACGGTTTAGATAGAAGAACCGACTGCGAGGGGGAAAAATTATGTCTCTGATAGTTAATGGAAAAGTTTGTTTAATTATTACAATTTTTTTTTCTTTTTTATTTCATCGTTGGGTCGATTGCAACGGGTGAATAAGACGCGCATGTTTGTACATTTGTCGCGCCCTTTGTAGCCTTCCCTCCCTACCCTTTGATCCCAATGAAGTACGAAAGTTCCGTCGGACACGCCGATGTCCGAGCGAAAAGATGAAAAATTTACTGTCGCTGATTGGCTGAATCGACCACCCAACCCTGACTTTGAAAAGTCAATACGCCTTACGTATGTGTGTGAGAGAGACAAACTAAAAAGTTAAACAAATCTTGTAAATACTTTATTGAATAAACGAGACAATCTAGATGATATCCGGGGATGGGTGGTGCGAAGTACTTAAAAGTTCAGTTAGGATCTCAACAACGCACGCACCTCTTTCGTTATTCTTTCTGTCTTATTAAGTTTCGTTTGTTTTGTTTCTGTTTTTCTCTCTTTCTTTTTTTCAATATAATGTAACTTTGCTAAGTTTTGCTCGACATCAAAATTTGAAAAGTATTGAACGCTACAAAGAATCGTCGACAATTTGTATGGTCTGTCAAATATTGATTTCGTTTTCCGGATCAACGTTGCTACACTGTGCACACAATTTTTCGCAGCGCCATGAAACTAGAGTTAATAATAAGCAACAGTTTATGATCGTCTAGTTGAATTTGAATTGCTAAAGGCAACAAATTGCAATGAAATTCGTTACCGCTGATCTACTTTATTTTTAAATTCAATGTTATTGCGAGCGTACAATAAGTTTGTATTAAAATATAAGAGATAGCTTCGGAGCGTTAATTACGACGAATTTCTATTGGAAATTGTTTTGTCTGAGTGGTATTTCAAGTAGCAAACGTTATTTAAGAATATTGGATTTACTAAGACAATCGATGTCGAAATCTTACATGCGTTTCAATGATGATAGGTTCGGGAAAGAGGGTGGGGAATTTTTTTTTTTTCCTTTTTTTCTACGTATCTTGAAGATTTTCTAGCGCACACCCATTGACAATTGATCACTACTTATTACTGGCGCCGCCAAATATTTCTGTTACTTAACATTCGACATATTCGTTGTTTATACTTATTATTACTTTTAAGATGAGAGAAGCAATGTGTTAAACGAATGGCGATCTTTGTCATTGTCCTGCGCATCGTTAGCTAACGTTGTTACGATACGTCACCGTCGGAGTTCTTTATTATTATTATGATTGTTATCAACGACTCAAAGTTTGTCACCCATTTATAGTTTCAACTTTATCCGCTGCGCGTCTTTCGTAGATCATTGTTTAAATTTATAGAAAAACTGATTTTTCAACATTTGCTTATGCCCCTTTTTTATTTTATTTTATTTTTATTATTTCTTTTTTTTTCTTTTGTAATTCTTACCACTTTACCACAATATCTCTCTATCTTTGTTCAAACTTATTGTTATAATTAATTTGTTCACGTTTACACTTGGTGCTCTTATGCCATTTCTATGGACACTTTGAGACGTCCTCGCTTTCAAGTGTTTTTTAAATCACAAATGTTTTTTGATAGAAAAACACAATCTTTCATTTTTTTAAAGTTTTTTTTATGTACAATTTTTCGACTCAATGCTACTGATCATGCAAACGTCTTGGTGTATGGTTTGTTTTAACAGATGTTCGTCATTTATGTTGCATAAATGAAAATAAGATTTTTTTCATTTTTTTTTATTAGATTTAATATATAATGCTGATTAATAAATCAGTACAAGTAACATTTTTTCTAATTATGATTCTTACAACGAATGATCATCGAGTTTCAAAAATAATTGTGTATGATTCAGTACATTTTATCTCTTTTTTTTCCAAAGTTAGCAAAACTCAAAGTGTCTGAGTACAATTACTTTTTGTTTTTGTTCGTGTTAGCTTCTTTCCTCCTTTTTTTGATTTTTTTCTTAGAAAACATTATTGTCAAACGCGTGGCAGCCGCAATTGTTTGTACTTAATTACTATATTATTTTATTTCTGTTTAGTTCTTTATTTTTTTTTAAGTGAAAGTAATGTGAAGGGCACGCGCGAGCGTAACAACTATCCTCCCACCAAAGACAAAGATTAACCAAAGTATTAAAGTGAAAAGTTATCAGCCAGTTGGAGGACAGTGCTGCCGCCGCGCGCGCCGCGCTCGGGCATTTTACATTTGTGCAATCGTGTATGCATGTGCGTACTTTTGTATTAATGTACAGTAAAACTTATGTCACATTTAAAGTCGTCGCTTTTGCTTTGAGTTTTAACTCGTACAGTTCTGTTTCTTTTCATTTTTTATTTTTTAGTTTTTGTTTTGATAACAAAATAAAATATCATTTGTTTAACGGAACATAATTTGTACTGTACAAAAACGTCTTCACTTGAGTGGAAATTACGCGGCTAGCATGCGGCGCACGTCAAATAACAATATATTTATTTTGTTGATTTCATTTGTTGCTTCATTTTTTGCTGTCACTTTGTCCTTCGTTACCTCTCCTTCGATTATCATTCCTTTATCTTGTTTTATATTCAATTTTTTTTTTTTTTCTGATTCTGTAGAAATTGGTTCAGATGTCGCTTAGGGAAAGTTCATAACAAGTGTCTAAAAACGTTCCATGTGGAAAAGCAGCGTTTCAGCCAAATAATTGTGACAAAATTGTTGGACAAACGTTGCACAGTCGTTTTCTATTCGGGCTATATTCATGTATATCACTTTCCTATAACTGTAACCACAAGTTTTCTTGATGTCGAAGAAAAAGTGAATGAAAAAGCGCGTTTTTACAGATTTTTATGACTCATTCACTCTATCTGAAAATGTACATGTGACTTGTTGGTGTGATAATGGTAATATTACATTCACTTGCTGATACTGTTGCAATCTTCGTTTACTTATTTTCGTCTTTATTTATAGATACACACACACGCACACATATATGTGTGAATATATATATATATATATATATAAATATTATATATATAATCAGTGATGATAAATAGAATCATAGACTGCGAGATTCTAGTCATTGCGTTTCTTTTCTTTTTTTTTCTTTTTAATAGAAGATTTTTTTGAAAAAATTTAAATAGCAAAATGTCTATTAGAGGAGAAGGGTATACTCGTGGAAATCGGATCGAGTTTAATTTTGTGATACACTTAAGATACTATGTAATTTAACAAAACGAAAATGAAATTGGTATTTGATTATGAATGAAAGGTTTATTGTTAATCATTTCTGTCATTCTTCATTACTGAATTTAAGGGGTACTGTTCATAGGATATCAATTTTGTAAGTTGGAATTCATAAGACGTAAATTGAATTTCATTGTCGCAAGATCTTTGCACCTTTAAAAATGTTTGTATCTTGCAAAATCAAAATGGAGTTCTCGATAACTGATTTCGTTTTTCTGAGTGCACCACCGTTTAATAGTTGCCAGGTAAGTTGAGTTGTCGCGTTGGTTGCACGCATTTTGCTATCTAGATTGCACGAAGATTGAAGTGATAAATTGAAAAGTGTGTAAAATAGTGCGTGTCCCATGCGAGTATCTGAACGGTGATTTTCATCACTGATTTTCCGAGCTAAGTATAGTGATCGTAATGTCGACTTAGTGATGGTTTTTTCTTGGTTTGATACTGATGAATCGTCGATGATTGGTCTGATTGTGCGATTGAATAAAGCGGCATACTTTTTTGCAGAACATAATTGCTGTGGCGCGATTCAGTGATACCTATATGGAGTACTAAAATTGACATTATTGTAAATGTAAACGACTTTTAGCCTAGAGTAAATGAAAGAAGAAAAAAGCAACATGCAAACTTTGTCACGTCTTCAAAAGTCACGGTGTCTACATAATACTGGATTTAGATTTTATATACGGTGTGCGTGAACGCATGGAAGAATGGGCGCGATGAACGCCAATCTAGCTAGGTCGACAAGTTAATAAATCGTATTTTGAAAGTAATTTTCAGATTGTTTTATTCTCCTCGTTCTTATTTCCTTCCTTAAATCATTCACGTATTAAATAATATATTAAGTAACATAAGCATGGAAAGAAAGATAAAAAAATGTAGCAAATGCACTTAATGTACTGATTCTATAATCATTGAAAATTTCAATCATTGAAAATCATTGAAGATTGATACGATAATAATCTACTGACATATATTTAATCAGAATTTAAAAATAAATCATTCCTGTAATTAGTTCCATAGTTCAGATAGCGCTTTCGGCATTTTAAAAAGATACCTTCTTAGCGTATATGCTAAGAGAGTAACTACAGTAGAGACCTCTATTTCACATGGAAAAACTTGAACTGGCTTATTGAAAGTTAATTTTCTAGGATAATATAAAGTAAATTGATGTAAATATTTCATTTTGTTTCTCAAAGATGAATATAATAATAATCTACAGACAAATATTTAATCAGATTTTAAAAATAATTTAGTGCCCCGAATTTAGTTCCATAGTGGAGATGGCGCTTTCGGCGTTTTAAAGAGAAGTAGCGTATAGTACACCAAATTTAAGCATTGTATTTTATTTGGAGGAAAAATCGTACGAATTCTGCAGTTCATCCCGCGTATCAACTTCACTCAGAGTTTATACCAAATTGGTATAAGCATCTTGCAAATGTTGGTCACGACTTAGCAATATAAAATTATAAAGAATGGGGAACAAGATTGTGGTGTGCTAACTTTCTTATGGCAAATATAACTAGTTGATGCAGTTTCCATTATAACCAAACAGTAGCATAAAGAATAGTATGAAGAAAACCACGTTGTCAGGCTATATGTTACTCGCGAATACAAACAACTTTTACCGTAAAATATGTTTCTCAATTTTTTACAAAGAAAAAAAGTTATCTTTCGAATAGATTTATAAAATGTCAATAGGACTGGTAATAATATATTATGCACCAAGAGAGCAAAGCTTGGATAACATCTAAATGTATATAATTAAATAAATATATATATGTATATTTATTTCTGTATATACACATACATATTTGAAATGAACATATTTGAAAAAATATCAGACGTTTTTTTATATTCAATAAAAATATATTTCATACAAAAGAATAGAATTCAAAATAAAGTGTAAAAGTGTCGAAAAGTCATGCAGGCTGTATAAAATACTTTTTAAAGTAAAGTTAATTGTAAAAATTTGGACGATGGACACTGAATGGACTGACAATGTTTCATTCGGCAATTATTAACGTAAATACGAAAAGAATCGCTGTTGTCTTTCAGGTGGAGCCACGTTCCTCATATGTTGTGCCTGCATTAAGGCACGTTGTCTTTCAAGTTCAAGAAGTTTTTGCCGCTTTTCTTCCATTAAACTTTCGGGATGCTGATGAATATACTCGGAAACGTTTGGTAGACCCATGATAACGCAAGCTGATGATCCTGAACGATGAAGATTCATATCCGAGATTTCAAACCTACCAAAAAAAAGCTGTTTTTATTGATTCTAAAATTAAAATAGCTCGTTAGATACAAACTTCTTTTTCAAATTTATGAATCTTTCTCAGTTTTATTTATTGAAAACATAAATTCCCAAATTACCATCTTCTCCTTTTTCCACAATAACATTCAACATAACGCATCGTTGAGCATCCATTATATCCACCCATCACAAAAATCATGTCATCAATAACAGCAGAACTGAAGTGGCTTCTTGATGTGAACATGTCAGGAATATAAGTCCAAGTATGGGTCACAGGATTGTATTTTTCACAGCTGAACAATCTAGTACGGCCATTGTAACCACCTGTTAATAGTATTTTAAATTCATTTATAAAAAATGCAACAATCTCATAACAATACAGAGGCAAAAAAGAGGCACTTTGACATAAGTGGATTATTAGTCAATTAATCTTCTAGTTTTAAAATCAGATAATTTTTACTTTTTTATGTGCGTGTGAAGGATTTTGCATCAAGGGCTTTAAAAATAGTTATTCTTAACAGATTGCCTCTTTAGTGAGAAAAATGTCGTTTTACTTGCAATATTAAAAAAAAAAAAAAAGTATTGCGTTTTCGAGCACTCTTAATTTTTTATCTATATATTAGAATATTTTATTTTTCAAATTTGCATGATTATTTTGAATACTTTAATCATCATAATTAAATCATTACCAATTACGTAAATATGGTCATGGTAAGCTATGCTTGAACATCCAGCCCTCGGCGATCTCATATTCGTAATTAACGTCCATTCATTCAATTTCGGATCATAAACTTCAGCAGTGTCTAAACAAGTAGAGCGATTAATGCCACCTGTGATGTAAATCTTATCTATGGAAGCATATAAATTAACATCAATATTTAGATTATTGATTTACGATGATGCATCATTGACAGATAAACTTAAAAGTGGTATTGAAAAAAGTTAATTCGAGGGAGAAAAAAAATCTTTTAGTGCGATCTTCAACAAAATTTACAAGTTTTACAATTTAAAGAATTACAAGTTTTTGAAATAGATATGACAAATCTCATTATGTCATTAAAGAATTAACAATTATTGAATGTAGGTTTCTGTTCAAATTTTAATTACTTTGTTTAACATTGACGTTTCGTTGTTAAATTGTAAAATAATAAGAAAAGAAAATAAAATACTTCTTAATGACGTTGCACTAGCATCGGACCTTGCGTTGTACATATTGGCAATAAAAGTCCACTGATTTTTCTTATAATCATATTTCTCTGCGGTATACAATCGTCTAATCCCATCATAGCCCCCCATAGCATATATCACATTATTTAAAATCGTTACTGATACGTAACACCTGTTAAAAAACGTCATTTAATTATATATACATTTAGACAAAGTATAAGGCTGATCATTTTTTTATAAATAAACAATAAAAATTTTTGTTTAATGATTCTTCTTCTTATTAAAATTATCAGTACAAATAGATATACCTTTTTTCATGCATTGGTGCTATTTCGCTCCACTTTTTGGTAATTGCATTATATTTTAGACAACTATTGAACTCTTCATACCCGTCGTAGCCACCTATCAAATAAATATTATGACCAATCACAGCAGTACCGTGATAACATCTGTCTGGTCCACGATTCACTGGCGTGATCTAGAATTGATGGAAAATACTTTTGTCAACAACATAAATTAAGTACAAAATTTTAATCGATTTAAAAAATATATGTTTACATAGTAGTACATTTTTCAGACTTATTACAGAAAATATAATTTTAATGTCCTAGGTCAGAAAAGTCAGTCAATTTTCCCATTCACGACGTTAAACCATGACTTTTTTGTCCTAGGGCAAAAAAACGGGTCTTCCGCCCTCGGGCAAAAAAGTGTGTTTTTCTGCCCTAGGGCAAAAAAAGGGTTTTTCCGCCCTCGGGCAAAAAAGTGTATTTTCTGCCCTAGAGCGCAAAATTGTGTTTTCCGCTATCCAATAAAGTGGTATAGTATTAATTTCAAATTTCTTTTACTTTTATCCAACGATCCGCCCTAGCATCGTAAGATTCCACGACATCGGTGCAGATCTCTCGATACCAGCCGCCAATGACGAACAAAATTTCATGGGGTACTCGAGGTCTAGCTATTTCCGGAGTCAAAATTTCACCGCCATGAAGAGGAATCTCCTCTAAATCGTAGAGCACCTTGAACGTCTCAATAATAATAGGCTTGCAACTCTCGTTACCAATGACGTATTTATGGTTGCGCACTTTTTCCAGAAAGTACTCCGGGTCCAACAAGCCAAGACGAATATTGCTCATCAATTCAACGACGTGCTTTTTCCTAGCGTCTGGATCATGATCTATCCATTTCACTACCATTTCCCAAACAACTTCTTCGTCTCTTACATTCAAATTGTGCGCGCCAATTATTTTATTTATGTCCTCAAATGGCAATGTCACCATTTCGTGATTTTGAACGATTACCTGAATAATGTTTATTAAATAAAATTAATTTGTTTCAATTTTTTAAAAGTATACACCCTGGTCAAAACATTGTCCTTATTAAATACCAATTAAAGCCAATTAGAAATGTAATAAAAAGATAATTAAATTTCGAGATTGAATGATAAAGATTATTTAAAGATTAGTTAAAGATTACTTAATGTGTATTGTCTTTAATTTGTTGTTGCTCACAAAGTAAAATTTCATGTGGGAAATATGCAGGAAAAAGGCGGGAATTATATTTAAATTTTATTCTCTGAATCTAATGGACACCCTGCTCATTAAATCCTATTCAATTATCCATATTTTTTTTTTTTCAGTAAAATGTTTGTCGATTCATTACTATTGTTTAATATCTTTACCACTCGTTTTCAATTAATTGCACTATAAAGTGGACTACTTAATTGTAATTAATTACTATCAATTTCAATTCATTTGGACAATGTTACGATAGAAAACTATTCATCTCGAATAGAAATTGAATGAAAATTTACTAATTTTTAGTAAGATCGTTTAAGAAAGGCAAAGCTTTCCCTGTTTTTTTACTTTGTCTTTTCATTTTTTGGAAAAATGTATATTTTTCTTGTTGAAACTTTGTTTGAAAAACATTTTTCATTGTATACAACGTGCAGAGATTTTCACCTGATCGAAATTTCGAATGATATAATTATAGACATCATTTTCCAAATCAATGCAAAAATATTCCTTGGCAAATTTCATGACACCAACACAGTTTTCCGGGGTCAAATGTTGGTCGATGTAAGAGCGACACAATCGAAGGATACCAGAAATGCCGAGATAATCGGCGGCGACAATCAAATTGCAAACGTTTTCGTGGGACACTTTGATGCAACGCAGATATGTGTAATCCAAAAGATTGTTCATCACGTCACTGTCCACTCCTGGCAAGCAAAATTCAGTCTTGTACTGAGAATAGAAGGTCGTTGTAAAGAGGAGGCTGTTGTATAATAATCAGAAAACAAAATATTAAATTAAATTAAATTAAAAATTTAATTAAGATTTAATTATTTCAAATCTAAAACAACTTCAAAATTCAATTTTAATTCAGAGAATAATTCAATTTTAAATTTACAGGATATCTGCTATAAAATTAATTTTGATTAAAGTGTGACACAACTGAAATTGAAATAAATATAATAATAATAAATAATAAAAAACATTATTATACAAGACCCGTGAACCCGTGACCCATGTCACGTGAACCTTTATGGGTGTAAAAATAACTCGCCTATAAAATACTAGATGTTTTTGAAGTTTCCAACGTTTATTAGGAAACTAAAATAAAACCCGATACACTTTTCTTCATACAAATAATAGTATTTTTTTGATTGACCATTTTTACAAGAAGAAATTAAAGTATTTCAATATCTGAGAATATAATTTTTTCATTGTTGTTTGCAATATATGTTACTAAATTATATATAATCAATTTTTATTTATTAATAAACGTTGGTAACTTCAACTACATAATACTAGAAATATTTCACTTCGATCACGTTCCTGTTGCTACAACCGGATTCTATTTGCCATGCTGAATTACTTGAAATAAGAACTGCACGTTGACAAAACTGCCCGATGAATAGGGAAAACGCCTCCGTCTTCCAATTTGATGACCGCGTCACAAAAAATGTTCCTCGTCTGACAGTCACGAAGCAATTGCAGAAACTTGGATTTTGACTCGATAAGGACCATGGCCTTACTGCTATTCTCCTCTTCGGTTGTGTCGTCGACGTTTGAATCCAGGTCCATCTCCATCACCGAAGTTAATTTTTATTACCTAGAGCCAAAACGAAAATGCCTACTTTGAAAAGCAACGGGATTGCTCGAAATCTTACTTGAAATTTTGACGATAAAAAATGGTTAGAAAATGATCAGGCTGACTGCACAACGAGCGGTGTCGCTGAATTTGACAGATGTTCGTCTTTTCATTGCGCGAGCTGTCACGTGACTTGTCAAATTGGCGATGACTGTTTATCAAAATTGAAGGGAATGCCGTATATTCATGTATTAAAAAAAAAGACACTGAATTTGTAAGAATTAAGGATTATTGTATCCGAGGTTGTGAGCAAAAAAGAATTTTTTACAATTCTTTTTTTTTTGAGTTCAAAAAATTCTATTTGGATCAAATTATTTATTTTTTTTTTATTTAAAAGAGATATGCATTGAAAGTATATTTTGCATCAAGGGTACTGGAAAAAAATCCTTAACCAATTTATAATTTTACATCAGCTTAGTAGAAATTGCGGTGCGGCTGAAATTTGGCCCAGACATGGCAACTATTAACCAGTGAAAGTTTTTATCAGGCGGTAAGATGCAATGATATACTCATCATTGATGATGCAATTGGAGGTAAATTTATTGTTTTAACAAGGCATGCCTTATGAGAATATCCATGGCCTTATTAAGGCCCAATCAAGACCTCACATGTTTACCAGCTAAAAAATCGTCAGATTTCTACCTAAATAGTGTTTCTTTTTTAACTCAGTTTCAAGCATCTTTTTCCTAATCAAACGTAAAACCTATGTTTTCGATAATAAATTTCAAAATATGACAAAGTGGTAATAAACAAACGTGAATCAAATTTAATAAATAAGACACGCACGTTGAAATAAATCTGTAATTTATTGCAAATTATCATCTTCGTAATTCACAATGTTTGAAACAAAGTGGCTATAGCCCTCGAAAATCGCCTGTGTTTGTGAAAATCCAAAACGGATTCCTACAAGCGGACTCTCATTCGCCAAAACATTTACAGAGATTTGGAGGGCTCGGCTTCGGCGTCACAAACTTAAATTTAGCCGACAATTCCACTGAGACTTTTTCTCACATTGTACACAAAAATCATCGTCCTACTGCATTCCAATTGTTTTTTATATGAAAGTCGATTGGTAGCTCAAGATAAAGGAACGGACGAGGTGCTGCGTGTCAATTCCGCGATGATTCAATTCCAAGTTCCTGCGCCACTTTGTCCCATTTTTCATCTTTTTTTTTATTCATTTTTTTATTACATTTCTTCAGCATTTTGATTTGTTAGTTGCGAGGAAGAAACAAAAATCTTAAGCGACCAATCGAGTCGAATTATTTTGGTACAATTTTTCATGTATCAACTAAATCACATACCAAAATACTATAACATTCTTTGTATAGCATTTAACATAAAGTAAATATATATAAACAAGATACAATAAAAATATAGGCTGTGCATTTTCTGTTTCCTATTTACCTCTACATACATCCTTTCTTTTATCTTTCCAGCAAAACATTTCTTTCCGTTTTTCCTTTCTTTCCTTTCTTTTTTCATTTCGCCGTATTTTCATCTCCATTCACATTGTTTGTCTTGTACAAAACGAAGAAATTTATTAACATTCTTTCGCACAAAGAGAGACGCGCGCATTGTTTCCTTGCTCCTTATTTTATGTTTAGTTATCGAAACATTCAGCTCAGAAATATGCAAAAAATCATTAAGAAATATATATATATATATATACATATATACATATATATATATTTGTGGTCTCTATCTGAAATTTGTAATGCTACTACAAAATTCTCTAATTTATGTTCTTCCTATCGCCGACCTTACACATTCGGAATCTTGGTGCTTATGCAATGCTTTCCAATTGCTGCGAAGATTTCAACTTTTGACATTACGAAACTCTAGTTGAAAGAGGATTACAGGTTTCCACGAGAAAAAACGTCTTGTGAAATGCTGCAATTTTGTGATAGAAAAATTATAAGGTACTATGAAATATGTTAACAACTGTCTTGCAATAACTTGTAAAAATGTTCAATTGAACATAATAATATAAAAAAATGATTTTAATGTGTATTATTTAAAATTGATAAAAGTGGAACCTTAATAGTGGAAATTTAATAGAATTTGAACTTAAAATCTCAGTTGTATATATAGTTTACTATTTGCTAATATGTAACGTTATATAAATTACAAGATTTTACAAAACTTGTCATTACAGTATATTTTGCAACAAAGAAAAAAAATCGATTTCCGTCCACATCGCACACGATAATTTTTGCAACAAATTCAAGACAGATATGTTCGTTTATTCGATACTATCAAAAACTGTTACTTCTTTGCCCTAAAGTGAAAAAGTATATTTTTTCATCGTCAGCATAAAAGTTCTACTTTCCACCTGCTAAATGAATCTGACTAATACCGAAGATAACTTTTTTTTATTTTGAAATTTATATTTAATATCAAAAAGTAGTTATAACAGTTAACATATTTATATTATAGTATCTTATGATTTTTTCATTGCAAAAATTGCAGCATTTTACACATTTTATACCACAGTCGTAAGCGCCATTTTCAGATACAAAAATCTTGATACTCGAGGCAAGTTAAGATAAAACAAAACATTCAAGAAATGCATTTTTATCGTGCGGAGATGAGTTGGATGATCGTAATTGATACGCGATTCCTGGTAATACACCTATATTTGAAGTAGAAAAACTTTGCATCATGCAGAATTCTAAATGTAACGGCTAAAAAGAAGTGCGTGCAATAATATTCTTAGTTTGCTACACTTTATTGTCAAGCATTTGTTCATTAACTGCGGACAACTAATTACAAATGAAGATATTTGAATCGCAGACGAAATATAACTAAAAGGCTGAAATGACTTGGTGAAATTAATAATTTCAAATTAAGATTTTTATACAATGTAATAATTATTCTGAGATTTTTTTTGAAAAAAGAGAAAAAACAAGCTATCAACAAACAATAATAATAATAAAAAAGAATGTATGAAATTCCATATAATTTTTATAATTTGTACATGTACTTCCCAATATATATATATTTTATGTCATGATTTTTTTCTTTTTTTTGATATTTTACTCAATATTATGCTACAAAAAATTTCTGATGGAATCGCGTATGTTTATTGAACTCAAACGACAGCGTTTGCTAAATGTTAGGCTTAATTTGACGCTTATAATTAAAAAAAATGTTAAATATATATTATTAAAACAAACAAAAAAAATATATACGTGGTTATATATATATAGACACAAACGAATGATAACCTCAAATATAACAAAATTAACATTTATAAACATTTAGCAAACACCATCCTTGTAAAGTACAAAATTAATAAAACGCCAACATAAGATAACTTTGATTATGAAGCACTTCCAATGTGAAGTCTCTCTTTTTCATCTCACTCACACAGTATTTCATTCTTTCGCTCTCTAATATACATTCTCTTTAATATTAAAAGTAGAAATACATAATTTATTATTACTATTGTTATTTTCCCCGTTTTTCATACTTCAATTTAATATATATTCGGTAATCAGTCCAAGGCAAACATTATCCGCAATAGTACAATATATCCACTATGTTTTTTTTCTTTTTTTTAATTTTTTTTTCAATTTTTTCGCGTTATTTTCTTGTTTGTCTTTATCGTTAGATCATTATTTTATTTATATATTACTTTCTTTTTAAAAAATGTATTCTTAAAATGTAACATATCATATATATGTACAATCAATCCTATAATACATTATTATTTTAATTGTATTTCTTTTCTTCATGTTAATAAAGGCAATTATTAATACAACTATTATCCTTACTCGTACGATATTATACATATTATCCATCTTTTTCTCATTTCTCTGTCATTATCCATTTAAAATAATCAAATTTTACTAATCAAAGCCAGTTTATGAAACAATAAACATCATAGTGATTTACGTGAAAAAAAAAAAAAAAAAAAAAAAAAAAAAAAAAAAAAAAAAAAAAAAAAAAAATTACCAAACAATAAAAAAAAAATGAAGAAACCAAAAAAAAGAACAGAGTAAAACATCAATACAGATGATACAACAAAAAAAAGGACAAGAGAGAAAGACAGATAAGAGAATATTCATAGTACAAGCCTAAGGCAATAATAGTTAGATGAGACTGTAGTCAAGTCGTGTAATGACGCGTAAGTAGTACACAG
>JABFOV010002966.1:0-17881 GCA_022817685.1 Aradophagus sp. ZL-2020 | reverse complement strand
ATTTTTAATATTGTAATATAAATTATCAAAGCATATTGTAAAAGTTATATTTTTACATAAAATCCTCCAAACAAATATTAATTTTATTTATATTATTCAAATGATTATTTTTATCATCATTCATCATTTTACTTTTGCTCCCTAAATAGCATTAAATTATAGCGCAGTTTCTAATAGAAATCTGTTTATTACATGAAGTAACATCGACATTTGAATGTAGTAACAAGTTGGCATTCAATTAATTACAAGAGAATGTAAGGTAGAGCTGATGAGCATTCTGACTAGAGAAAAATAATTATAAGTCACGAGGGTAAGAAATGAAGAAAAGTATATTTTTCCCATTGTGAGATACGCACGATGCTCGGGTGAAAATTTTTTATGCCCGCGGGATTATTCGCGAATCGCGACCTCGTCGATTTCCCCGGAGTGAGCACAGTTTTGCTGCACATTGCGGCTCCGATGATATTAAAAGAAAAACACAGTAGCAGCGCGAAGCAGTCTCATGTACTACCAAATTATAAACGTAGATAATAATCTAGTAACACGAAGTAATAAAACAAATATCGCACCTGGAAAAAGATAGAAACTAAATTTCATTATCATTAAAATATTAAAATATACGTGAAGTATCATTTACAATAATTTTTCTTTTAATAAAGTGCAAATTCAAAATTTGTATAATTTTTTATACATTAAGTAACAAAGCTATTATGAAATGCACTTTGCATCTACCAATATTCTATATAGAAATTTAAGTTCATCGGAGTACAATAAATTAAATAGCATTGTAGTAAGGACAATTATATAATACTGATTCTTCGTTTAACAATTCTATTAATAGTTCTAGTCCATAAATTAAAAATTTTAATTTTATCGTAATAATAGACTAAATATCGTGTCTAATTTCGTGAAACTAATTAAAAATTTCTTGTAAGATCAAAAGTGAGAATAATTAACCCAAGATTATATAAAATATTTTACTATATACTTTATATTTATAATCTATAGAAGCAGAATACCTTAGGAAATCGAAAACATATTTTCCTCTCGACGAATTAAAATTATAAAAATTAAGCATTGACGTAGACGAGTTACTAAATTTACATCTCACATCTATCATTACTTCAGTCACTAGCACAAATCTCGATTTTGTCTATCTGTAAAGACACGAAGGTGAAATTTCATAATCGCAATTAAATATTTAAAATATTGGATGTAAAATCGGGATTTCGTAATTAATATAATTTTAACAATATCGACAGTTCCGTAAACATGAAATTGAAGTGGTGACGTCATAGAAAAAAATTGTCAAAAAAACAAAAAAAAAAACCTATTGTTCTCATTCCCGACTGATATTCTCAGTATATGATAGTTACGCATTAAGTTAATTCTCAACATTTATCACAATTTTTACCCGAACATTATACTTTCAAGCATTGATGATGATATTTTGAATAAAATAATTTTTTAATTATAATTTAGCATGTTTTCTCATTTATTTTATTATTAATTATATTATCAATATTGCATGTTAAACTGTTTTCATTTCAAGTTAGATACAAGAATTGGAATGAAAGCAGATGTTTTGTTATGAAGTGATGGTAACCAAATTCTTGATCTTTGAAAAACTGATTTGTAAAAGTGAAAGGACTCTGAACTGATTTACAAAAAACAAGAGACTTATTATTTTTCTTGAATAAATATAATATTACAAGCATTACAATACAATACGATTATTCAAAAAATCATCGTCATAGCCAATCATTCCAAGGATTGGAGAGGGTTGTTTATTAACCATTATACATTATTATTCCAATGATTACCACCACCATTGTTATATTATTATAACATGTAACGATTGTTGTATTGGAAGCAATACTTTTACGTTATGCATTACTTGAATATCTGTCAATGGAACGTCCAAAAGAAATTTTTACTATTATATTTGTATGTTGTTTCTTTTTCCTCATTGTACAATAATTGCACAATTTTTATTCTATGAATATTATTGTAATGTAAGAGAAACAAAGTGTATGCGCTTATGTGTACGAAGCGCGGGTGACGTGCACATACGCGCATACACAGAAGCATACAAAAAAAGTATATATACACATCAAAAACCGGAACGCATATATATACATAAAAATCATATGTACGTATGCAGGTTAATGAGTGTAAAGAGAGAATGGAAAGAACAAAAGGCAAAAAGAAGAATAAAGCAAACGATTCGCGTACGCAAGGACCGTTCCATGCATACGCACATACGGACCTATGTATAGATATAGTAGATAGGTTAACAAATTGATTGTTTATATTTTATATGATCAGACAAAGGGCCGGTAGCAAAAGTCGAACGATTAACGCTGTTATCGCAATTCGTATTTGTATTTGATAAGAGAGAGATTTATAGAGAAATATATATGACGTTCAAGACGTTGCTTTGAAGACGGGATCGCGCTACAACGAATTTAATTTGTTCCAGTGTAAAAAGATACTCGCGGTCATTTTGATTTGATTGTTCGCGCTTTGCGATCGAGGCGACCATTTCGAAGTTTGCTCCCGGACGACAAAAAAGAATTAGGACAAAACCTAATATCTACCGTCTCCTACTTACCTCTTCCGCCCACGATCCTCTCTTACGGAACACTTTTGTGCATCTCTTTCTCCTGTCCGCTCTCCCATAGCAACGTCCTTTGACTGTCCTCACGACCGAATAGGAGTTACAAGAACAAGTTTAAATAAGAAATTATGAGAAACGAATACATGAAAAGAAACAAGCAAAAAGGAACAAACAAGATTATGATCGACAAGATTAATATTAAAGAGGTCTTTCTTCGCGACTGACGCGATTATACAGTGAAACGGACAAGAGAAAGACTCAATGATAAGGATAATATCAATTGGAGAGACAAGAAGTATAAGAGAACGACACATGCACACGCACACACACACACACTCACACACACACGCGCACACACATGCAACTCGATGCGAGAATTGTGAGGAAAGATGAGACAATGCAAAATGACGATTTCGTAGGGCCAAGTGTCGCGAACGAGGATGTAGGACGATCCTTTTTGTCATTGTTTCACGACTTAATAATAATTGACGAATACAAAAGTTGAGAGTCACGAAGGATGATCGATCAGTAATCGTAATACGTACGTAACGAATAATTGTCACAATGTAATATTTAGCGATGACGTGCATTAAGTCCGTGTCACGAGAGAATCATTTTTGATGATGGAATTTAAATAAAAAGAAATGTAATTGAAACTGAAACTACTTTAGTAGACTGTGTTTATTGTTATTGTGTCTCTCATTAGTTCTTTTTATCTATACACATAGATGTTATGAATAATTAAATGAAATTCGCGCGTGAATCTCCTCATTTTTACGTTCCTTCTTATTCGTTTTCTACCTTTTTTTTCCCAACTTTTGATTTGTCATCTTATTGTGCACGTGATCATTTCACTAATATTTATTATTTTATTTATTTAATTGTTTAATGTCGAACGTTGAAATTCAAGTATATCTTTTTATTTAGACATGCAGACTGCTTCTGAAGGGATTCAAGCAATTTCTGAATTTTTCAATTTCAATTTTTCTTTCTGTTTTCAAATCGATACAATTTTAAATTTCAAACAGCGTCTTATTTTCTTTTTTAACAATTACTTGCTAAGATTAATAAACAAAACGCAACGTTTTGTTTTTATTTTTGTTTGATCAAATTGGCGCTTTCATATATTTTTCCCTTCTAGAAGCAAGTCTGTACGTATTGAGTGATCTTCAAGAATTGAGATGAAACGTCATTCCTCGTTTCTTCAAAATAGCAATGTTATGAATTGCTCTCGGTATAACTTTATCGATGGTCTTCAGACATAATTGCCTTGTTGCCTGTTAATACATGTAACTATTAGTATTTTCGATATTATCCAAAAAATATGTTTGTATATGTTTTATTGATTTGTATGTATGATGTATGACATACGTACATACATATACATATATATACATATAACATTAACTATTTTATTGAATATATACAACTTTTCCCCTGATTGGTTTAAGATCATACGTTTCTAAGTATTTATTGCCTCGCGTGCTACTAAAATGTTCAAATAATAAAAGAAGAGGAAAAAAATGCAAAAACAGAAAGAGCAAAATTTAATTTTTGCTCAATTATTTCGATTCATTCCAAATTTTCAATAAGTTTGACTTCCAATCAGGGTAGTAAACAAGACACAAATAACACGCCACATTTTAGTGAATGGCAGTAGATGTATGCAGAGTAGTAATTAATCATGTATTAATATAATTTCTTTTTCTAACCTATCAATGTGTCGTAGTAGTCGCGCGCATTTTCCGCCGTTTTTTCTTTCTTTTTTTTTCTATTGATTTTGTATTTAATACGTACAAAAATGACTGTGTGTTGTACGTGTGACTCTTCACCTACATCAGTGATGAATATTTCATCCTTTCATCCTTTACAGTTTTTCCTTCCACTCCAACTGTTACCCTCGTTTCTTTAACTATTTTAAATCTAATTTTAATTTTGATTTTAATCTTGAGCCTTGTTTCTCCCTGCAACAATGTTCGTTCTTCATCAACGATCTCTTAAAACACGTTTGATTTAACTTGAAGTTATGATTTAATATCGATCGCATTAATTTTTTAAACTCCGTTCAAGCATGTTACGAGTATAGTGAAACAAGGCTAAATCTTATTCATTTATTTATTTCTTTCTACATTAATTTTCAGCTAAACAGCTTACAACAATGTAAAATGCGAGTATAGTAAATTATACGAGCGTAAAGTGTACATGGTGATAGAAATGTTATATCGAAGCTTTTTGTTTTTCATTTAAGTCAACATGCTTGCATTTTGTATTGACAGCCAGTGTATGATTTGTTTTTAGTATTTATCGACTAATTTATTAATTTGATAAAGTAATTAATCGTTTATTTTACAGCTATAGGAGGAGGGGCTTTCACGCAATCGCATGTGATTTATATGAATTTATTAATTAATTATGTATAATAATTATTGGACTGTACACAGGTTTACACTTTGTTTTCCCGCCAGGAGCTTAAACTTGAAAAGTTCGAGCGATCAAGTGAACGTTCTTGTTAATTCTTTTTTTTTTTTTTCACTTTTTCATTTTGTATACATGTATGTATTAAAACGGTGTCTAAAATAAAAGTTACAATGTGGAACGTGCACTTGTTCTCACGAACAAATTAACCACTTTTTTAAGTAACAAAACAACGCACACGCAAAGAAACATAAGCGAACTATTTCTTTGACTACTTACTATGTCGTTGGATTCCTTATGTGTTTATTTCACAATGATTTCAAGCATTTTTTTTGCTACTAGTGACTTGTTTACTTTTTTCGTATGTATAAATTTGCGTGCCTGGAACTGGGAGTGAGCCATCACTCGCGCAAGTGTTAACTAAAAATTGTGCACAAATGTACGCAATTTATTTGCTTTCTCTTAATTAACAATTTTACTTGATTAATAACGAGGGTTGTTGCGATTAAAAGTACGGTGGCCCACTCTCGCATTATAATAATTATTGTGTGTAGAAATTTAATTTTTATTATTATACAGTCAAACGCGGATGGTGCATTTTGAAACTTTCTTTTAAATTATTTTAATTATGTTGTGAATTTAAATTTAATTCAAAAGAAACCGGCATAAAAGCATTAAATTTATCCGTTTAAAGGAAACGAAATTTCGAGAGACACGTTATTTATCGTATATACATACGTATGAATGTGTATATATATATTTATATTTATATTTGCCGTCGAAGCTTAGCCCACATTCGCGAACACGTGCACATCAACACGCACTCACTGTAGTTCATGGAATATGATAAATTCATAGAGAATTTCGACAAACAAGAAGAAAGTTAATTCAACTACAGAGCATAAAAAGAGAACATAAGACAATCGAGTTGAAATTGCGACGCTACAAGTTTGGAGAAGGCACATAGCAAAAAGTAAATAAATACATAAATAAAAATAATATATTAGAAGCATGCTGCATCCTACGCGCTACTTCTGTGCTGGCATATGTTGTGCTCTCTACGATGGTTCGCTTGAATTGACAATGCTTCTTTTGGGAAGACAATATCTGACAACACTTGGACATTGATCCACGCGTTTGGCATTGCCACAAGGACTGCTTGTTTCTCAGTGCTAATAAAACAATCAGAACAGCACACGGTCGAACGTCTTGAAAAATTTAAAACGTCGTTAATTCATTACGTTAATTCATCGAATTCAATGTCTCATGAAATTGCACAAAAAAATGTGACAATCGTGGATACATACATATACACGTTTAACGTGATATTTATTACTAGCGTACAAGAGGTACATACATCAAGCGACACGGTTTTTTTCAGTTTCGTTTTACTTTTTCATCGCGGTTTTTTGCTTTGATTATCTTTAATTGCGTCTCATAGTCAATTCATCTAATACACAGCTGATCGTATCGCAAACGCAGGGTGGGCCGTCAAAAAAGCGCTTGGCAATTCGATTACGCGTAACTTGGTTAAGGCTCAAATGGCCTTAACCGTGTAATGAAGTTGGCTTTGTCGCCATAATTGCGCGCTTAATGAAATCAGAAGCAATCAATAAGTTTGATGCGACGTCTAACGTGAGTCAATTATTTCCAATAATCTTCAAATCGATTACCAGAGCGTTCTTTGATACCAATTAGTCAAATGAAAATTAACGAATCGATTGAAAAAGTGAATTGTCAAGTGGTTAACTTGCCGGGCACCCGCTGTTTGACATGTACACCCAAGCTGTTGCCTGTGTACGTGTGTGTCTCATCGAAAATGTCGACTTCTGTACGTCTCTAACTGTTTCTGTTTCCTACTCTCTATCCTTTCGCTCGCCTCGCACTCTAACGATATGGCCGTGCGTACCTGCGAACGTAAATTTATTATCGCGCTAAAGTAAGCTGTGGGGAGGGGGGAAGGGGGGCTCGCCCGGCAAGAAAAGCGATCCACTCGCTGGCCTCGCTGCCTAGCTCTGTAACACGCTATTCGCACGACTAAAACGCCAAAAAACGGTGACCGCCGGTCATCTGAGAACTTGTTAGCTAGCCATTGCAATCCTAATTTTACAGTTGATCGAGCCCGCGTGCTTCCGAACTCTGCCGAGATTGGAACACTCTCCTCGTCTCATATATAAGTTGCGAATTGTTATGCGGTCGACGGCAAACTTCGCAACAGTGTCAACGGTCCGACGCGAGTTCATATATTCATTCAAATAAGTTACGCGAATCGCGAGTTGCAATGAGTATAAAGTATCGGAACGGGTTACTGTGAGTTAAAAGCAAAAGCAGCGAACGATCGGATCTGATACGTTTAAGAAATTTGCGTCACGGGCCAGTTTCACGTAGCTCGCAGCTATTCTTTCTCTCTTTGTCTGTCTGTTTCTTTGTAGTTTGAAACGTGGCATCCTTAGAAGCGTGCGTGCACACACAAGAACCGACGAAAGACTACGTTAAGACACGTCTTTCATTGATGACCTGAGCTTTATCCCGCGGCACAAACCATCCACCTTGCAAAGTCCGTTTGAAAGTCATCTCCGTAGCAGAGCTTTCGTCTTGGACGAATTACAAAAGTACTTAGATAATTGAAGTTCGGATGGAAAATTAAAGTCGCAGCCGACTGTCTAAGCGTGCATGTTCGAGTACTTTTTAAGTCAGAGACTATGCGGTGCAAACGAGTTCCAAGTAGTAATCATCATTTGCGCAGTAAAGAGTGTAAATATTTTCCTGACGGTCGCACATAGAGCAAAAATATTTGGTCGGTTGTTCCCCCTCACTGCTTCCTAATCCTTTAAAGATATGTAACCAATGTACCTTATCAAATATTGTGTAGATATGCCTGTGCTGCACGCCGAGTTTCGGCGCGAGCCTACGGCCGCTGAAACACTCGCTAGCGTAATATGTTTCACACCTTCGTGTCGTCGTCGATACAGGCTGGGCTTTTCAAAATTCACGGCACATTACTTTTTATTTATTTATTTATTTATTTATTTATTTATTTATTTTTTGGCATTATTTCAAAACTGAATAACGAAGAACGATGAAACGTGTTGATAGATTTCACAGACAATTGAATCAACTCAGGTCTCGTATCGACGATGAAGCACGCTGTTTTTGCCTTAATTATAGACCACCAAAACCTGATTGTTATTACCACATATCGCCATCCCCTGTTCCATTGCCGTAAACGTACCATGTCCTTATAAATACCTATCAATTAAAAGACGGCGATCATGTAACTAGCTCCATAGCGTTTTTTCCTAAGAACCTTTCCATAGATAGAGTGCCATGCCATGCGTGTTCGCTCTTGCTGTAGGTATGTCGCGAGTTTCAACGCGGGGCGTGCAAACGCGGCGAGACGGAGTGCCGGTTTGCGCACCCCCTCGAGACGGTGCAGGCGAACGCGGACGGCTCTGTGACGGTCTGCATGGACGCTGTCAAGGGCCGATGCAATCGGGACCCCTGCCGCTATTTCCACCCCCCTCTGCACCTTCAAGCCCACATTAAGGCCACACAATCTCGGGCTAGCGTTGCGGTAATGCATTCTTTCTTCTTTCTATCTATCTCTACGTTTTCAATCTTTCCTACTCATTTCTCCTTCATTTTCTCACTTTATAACATTATTATTTTAACCAACGAAGGGTCACGAAGACGATTAGCAGAATCAGCAGGGGCAATTGTGTCCTGGGTCATTTCGGTCACCTCGATCCGTTCTTGAAGTCATTCCAAGAATTGACAATTGCCCGCGAAGACGACACATGAATGCGCAATGATTAAGCCAATTCGATTCACTCGACGTGCGACATATTTTGCCGCGCGTCACATCGCGTCGACAGTTTCATGGTACTTCGACTATGCGACGTGGAGCAGTTCGTCTTCAAGCGCACAGTCGTCCTCGTTGACCCATTTACCTTGCCTTTTATCGTACAAAACGCACCCCCCCCTCCTACGAAATCACCGGCATCTTTACCGGATCTCGTCTCATCCTCGTTTTGAGCTCATTGCTTCCTTTGTCACGGCATATTGAATAAGATTGCGGACAATGGTAGTAAAAGGGAGCAGCTGAAACTGCACGCCCGTTCGTCGCGAATAACACCATCTCGTGTCAAAGTAAATATTGATCCTTGCCAACAAGGAAGTTCCAGGAAGAAATGCGTTTTAGACGATAAGGCGTTTTCTTTCTCATTTTCAATCTCTTTATCCTTTTCATCTTTTTTTTAATCTATTGTTTACAGTTATGTTTTCTTCCGAATTGAACTTTTCACTTTCTTTTTTTTTTTTTCACTGTCATTTTTTTATCTGTAATTTTCACTCACTCTCTTCCTGTGTTTGCTTCAATGAAGCTTTCGCTGCTGCGCTGCTTTTCGCCAATTCGCAAAAAAAAAAAACCAAAACAAAAAAAAAAGAAAAATATTGGGCTTACTTTGAAATCTCAAACTACGTTACCTTTACTACATACGTGCATCTCTATATTGATAAACGAGTGATCATGACGGGCTTGTCTAACGTTTACATGACACTGTCAGAAAAGGCAGTTGATTAATATGCGTGGTATTGTACTGTGAAATTGGCCAAATGTTGCGCAGTGGTCAGTGTTGATGGTAACCACGACGAGAGACACAATTCACAATTGCTAACTCAATCGATGCCCGGCATGATTAAAATGCAACGAAATTGCCGGAATATTCATTCGATCAAGTTTCGGCGCACTGAGAATAATTTGGGCTAAAGATTGTAAATGATGGACGATAATTTAGCGCGTGATTGTTGACGCTTCTGCAACGATCTTGCGTGGTTACGATCACACGAATTTATAGAGAAAAAGTTCACGGTTTATTCAATTGTAACTGCTTGGTCAGATGTTGCGATCTTTTTCTTTTACCATGTCTCGTGCGAATAACCCTGTCTTTCTTTCAGGATAATTCATTTTGATTAAAGTGATTACGTAACATGAGTATTGTTTTGTTTCGATGATCAATTGCCGTTCAATTTGTAAACGTTGTTATTACTTTTCAATCGAACACCAGCAAGTTATACGATTGCCTGAGCCAAGTTTTTCTCTACGTCTACATTGCCATTCAGTTAACTCGAACTGTCTGCGGTGTGTTATACTTTGTATTACTTTTTGATAAGCGAATTTCTCTCAGTCTTACCAGTTTGTCGCTTTTGTGTTTGTCCGACTATTATCCTGTTTGATGTATCGCCGTGACCGTAGTGTGTAGTGAGTAGACAATTTGCCAGATATCTTTTATCATCACCGTCACCACTGTTCTATTTTCTCTCTTTCTAGCAGCCTATCGCAGCTACTCAGGTGCAAATATACCTAGTTGCCATACACCAATTTACCTGACCGGTTATCTAGTTACCTAGATTATAAATATTATAAACTTTATTGCGCAACGCACCCGCTCCATTGCTCCAATATATAGATCACATAGTTGACCAGTGCCGACGCATAATACCTGTTTTTGTCGCCATTGTGGCCATTTATCGTTAAAGCAATTCAATATAATGTAATTTGAATTTACAGTACTCGATGATGTAATCGTCACTTAATCTTTGCACTCTATTTTCAACAGCTATCCTCAGATTAACTTTGATTATCCGTGTACCACGCTGGTATTGAGCTTTACCTTCACTGTTGGACCACCGCTTCTATGGTCTCAGAGGCAATTTTTAACTCCCTTTTTTCCGTTTTTCCAACGTCGAAAATGACAAAAGACCAAGGAGAAAGCATATTACGAAAATGGAGCGTGGTTGCGAATTGTATATAATAGTAGCGTATATATCTTCCAAGTACACGAATACACAAACCTGCTGACAAGCTGTGCTGCACGAACCCCGGCTATCAACCCTGCTGCTGTTTGCTGCCCCACACAAGCGCTACACTCGACTTTTTGAAAGATTTGATGGATTCGTATGGATGCCGTGGATGGGGTACAACAGTGCGCCTCAATTCGCGATTATCCGCGCGGTATTACGCTGTTGGATTTCACAAGACAAATGTGTCAACCAGCAAAGACAACGCCGTGTATACCGCAGTTTAGTCTGACCTTTAATTTACCATTCATATAAGCACTGTACTTTCGTTTTTAATATGTCAGTGGCTTGACCAACCTTCACCGATGATTAGTTGACTCGTATTTTACGTAGATATAGAATCGAAATTATCTCTATTTGTATACAAAGTGACCTGCTTTGGCTTAGTTTATCATTACAATCAACGAATATTATACCGGGTTACTTTACATTATTAGTATTACTATTATTTCGTTTTTTGTTCTGGTCCTGTCACTGATGAAAATGTTTTGGTAAACGGTACGTAGTTGACGCCAAGCGGGAAGAAAAAAGCTGCTGACGGTAACTTGTGTTAGCGTATGGCACATGAAAGAATTTGATATCGAAAAACGAGATCGCCGTGGGTTAAAATTCAAAATTTACTGATGTACCATTCGGGGGTAAACACAGCATCCAACAACAGAGACACGTCCTCTTATATCGTGGTTCGACCCGATATTAAACCGGAAAAGACTCTTTCAGCAACGTCGCACGGAAGACTTCGGCCGTACCCGGACACAGGGGAAGAAACCTTTTGGATTGCGGCAGACCAGCTTGTTGGCAGGGAAGTTTCATTCTCTACAAGTGCTATTCAATTCCATCTGAGTGCATCAGAATTTTCGACGGAATTCGCAGTCCACAACGTGAGAATGATGACCCTACTTTTTTTCTTTATTCTTTCTATTCCGTTCTTCTTCAAGAATTAAAAAATAAAAATAACTCTTGCATAATATAATTTTCTCTTCTCCTTTCAATTTTTCATTTTCTCCAGCGATCAAGTCCGCATTTCATTCGTGATCAACAAAATGTATGTATGTGAATAAAAGTTATGAAAAATATTATCTGTATATTGGGAATAATAATGAAACAACTATAAATAAATAATCAAAGTTTGGGTCGTAAATAAAACGACAATGTCCACAAGTCGTGCCACTTCCTGTTTTATTATTATTGTTTATATTCTCAATGATATACAAAGTCTTCGTAGTCACTCCTTTAGTTCAATCATCGTAATTTGAATATCTTTGCGAAAATTTGTCGAGCGCGCGGGAAAATTGTAACCCGCGAATTTCTAAGATCAATTAGCTTTTTGGCAAATGCACTCTGTGGAATTGTAACGGCACTCCTGTCGATGTTTGTCAAGTGCAAGGCCACACGCAAACATACACGCACACGTACACCCAGAAAAACACAGACGCGCTCAGCACTGCGATACACTGTCAGTAAAATCATATTCCGTCACACGACTCGAGTCAAGATTTTACAACTGGCTTTTGTACTTAATCATTGACGTCAAAATGCGTCTTATTTATTTGAGCGGGGCATATTACAATCCGCGACACAGTGGAATCCACCTGACAAAAGCATAATAACACGAGCTCACACGTGCGCGCTCGCGCGTGAATAACCGCGCGCGTACGTGTGCCCAACGTGTTGATACGTCATAGAAAGTATATCTGGTAACATGTGTTTCTGATTAATTCCAGGAGAAGGGGCAATAATAGCCTCGTGTATTGCGGGAAGCCAAACTTGCCTCACCATCTTCTTTTTTCTCCCCTCCGACCTTTGGTCTTATTGTCGCGTACTTTTTTTGCTTCATTTTCTTTACTCTCTGGTTCATATTGTCGTCCAAAGGGACAGCAAGACACCGCTAAAGTTAATTTTGTTAAAATTCAATTGCAGGTTCGCATCTCACGGAACAACGGGGAGGAGCGAGAGGAGTCGAACGCAGACAACGCACGTAGCCAGCGTCCTCTTTAATCCTTACGTTTTTAATAAATCTTGATTTTTACAGTCTATCTTGGAAGCTGAATCGAACTTTTAGCGTGCGATTACGAAGTAACGTGTAGACGCAGCCGCGGCGATTCTTTAACGTAGAAAGAATCACGCCAGACGACAAAGCAAAACGAACGAGTACGAGTTGTTAATTTCTGATCTTTTGTTTTGCCTTTATTTACAGCATTTGATTTGCTTGTCTTTTCTACTCTCAATTTTTCATTTATGTACATTGTTCCACGACATGTTGTTTGTGTTCAGTTCGATCAACAATTTGACCATTATTTTGACCAGTTAATTGAAACTTTTTAGCGCTACTTTTATCTGTTGATTTACGAACTCGCTTGATCCAAGCACAGATCCGCATAGGCGATTACGACGCGTCACGGCGACTAGGAATTCTGGAGAAACGTTATATTAGCGTACTTGCGCCACGTAAGGTGCACCGCATTCCATCGAGTGTCGTGCACCTGGCGTGACCATGTAGTATCACGATACTGATAATATATGTTTGATTTCAATATGAAACATGACCATATTTATTATTATTATTATTATTATTATTATTATTATCATTATTATTATTATCATTATTGTTGTTGTTGTTATTATTATTACTACTACTACTACTGTTATTATTCTTATTATTCTTATTATTATCGATTGATTAATTGACTGATTGATTAATTAATCGATCGACTAACTAATTATATTTATAATTATTATAATTATCGTTATGATTATATTATTATAAGACCTCTGCGACTATCTGCCGTTAAACCGTAGCCTCAACTTATCTTATTTTCTTTTCTTGATTTTGTGATCTTGCCCTCACGCCTGACGATGCTTCATGCTTGCTGAAAACCTTCGTGCGCTTCGCTACCTGCAAAAATTAACGCCTGTTGAACGAACACGAACGAATTGTCACACGGTCGAAATGTGTCTCGCAAAAACACAAACGATTCAACCAACCGAACCGTCGCCCCTTCCACCATTCTGACGCCGGACGCATACGCATAATCGATTATTGATACCAAAATCGATGTGAACAGACGGCGACGATACCGACGAGTGTGCCAGGAATCGGCGCAATGGCTGGCGGAGTCTCGGCAGTGCCGGCCGCTGGAGTGCCTGGAGGACTTCAAAACGCCAACATGGCGAGCATCGAGCTCGGCAAGAAGCGGATGCGCGACTCCAATGATGACCTGCTAATGGTACCACGGCTTATGCATGACGTACACTTTTTCTTTCTTCAAAGGAACCTTCTATAATCACGTAATTTACCTGCAACGTTCGTTATGATTTTTGTTAAAGTTCAATTTCAATCTTTGAGCTATAAATTATTTGATTGCCGAAGGTTTCGTATAATTTTTATTTTTAAGTTTAATATATATAATTTATTGCGATTGTGAATACACTGCCGAGTGCGCTTAAAGCTCTAGCTCCTGTGTTCTTACAATATGTCTAACGAATCCCAATGATCAGAGATGAATATTATTTTACAAGATAAGAAAGATTCTTATTCGTTTTATTTTCTATACCTTTTTTGTTTTTAAACAAGTTAAAATGAGTAAAGTACTTTTCTTTCACACAATCAACTTATTTTAAATAACATTATGAAAATTCTATTTTTATTCTATAAATGTCATTCTCAGTAATATAATTTTATATAAAGTATATTATATGTTTGATCAATTTGTAAGTGAATTCTCATTTTTATAAATCAATACATAATTGCATATACATCATGTGCATAAAAACATTAGCTAACATCTCTACTCATGAAAATTTACTTATGAAATTTTTTGGACAACGATTATCACCCGCTGTCAAGTATTGGCTAAAGCATAACGCAGTATCTCCTGTGCATCACGCGACATACAATATTTGCGTATTGATCCTTAACTACAATTTTCAGTGGTTCTTTGTTTACTTGATTTTCAAAAATATTTAAAAAAATATTATCTACCATTTTAAAACTTTCGCCAAAATGGTTTGATATTACCTTGAAATGAGAATGTTGAATGATTTTCAAATTACAAAATTATACAAAATAAAATGGAACAGCAGATAATATTTTAATAATCTTTAAACGAAATTATAGCACATAATATAATTTATGTATGTAATTCATAAATACAATTTTTACAAATAAACATTGAATACATTAATTAAAGTGTAGTTAAGGTTTAAAGGCGTGTGCAAAATTTGTTCAAAGTTTTCTTCTTTTTGCTTACCTTCCATTCGTTAAATGCAATGTTGTCCGTTTGTTTGGAGCTTACGCCTCGTAATGTATTTATAGATCACTTATTAAATTAATTTCTTATCATTTTTTGATATATGTTCATTTAACAATTTTACTTTCATTTGGATTATATATATATATATATCAATCGTTCAACCATAATTATGTCTAGAATCACTCAATGCTTTATTTAATACAATTTGATCAAGCGATTGATATATCTGTTTCCATGTTGTCAGATCAAAAATGTTATCATAAAAAAATGATACTAACTATAATTATAACTAAAATATAATTTTTAACCTAATTTTAATGTTATATCAAACAACAATTCACCATTGATTTCATACAAAGGTTTGATTTGTCAACGAAACATTAGTTATTGACGAACTACGCTTGAAATTTAAGGACTGAAGTTCGTTAAACTAAAGCAAAAACATGTAATAATTGTATCAACCTAGGCATTCCCTTTGTCATTTTTAAAACAACGATCTCACTCCACAAGTATGATCGTTCAACAACTGAAAATTAGTGAACGTGACTTAAATAGCGAACACTAACGCTTCAATTAATTGAAACTATTTTTGCAACCTTTCAAGGGCTCAAAATTTTTTATTTAAATGAAACTACATGTTCGCGTTTCGGTCACGTGCACCAAGATTAACTTTATTCCATTTCCAATGGCCGTGATCGACGTCCCAAGTCTCGTACGAAAAAAGCAGGGAACCGATAACGGTCAATGGAAAAACAGTGTAATTCTGAGCTTGCGCCGATGATGCATGTTGTGCTTTCGCGATTTCGAGGTGATGGTGCAGTTTCATCTCCTCGACGCTCGGTATAATGTACGAGCGATTCTATTGAAATTAAGTGATATTATAACTGGTCTACGTATACGGTGTTTTAAAGTTCTTTTGTCACTCTATTTTTTTCTTTTTTTCTTTCTTTGTTCATCCCTCATTTCAAATTACTTTGCGAACGGCATCGTCTAGTTGTGAGTTGTACTTGCCAGTTAGGTACTGTAGTTCGCTTAAAAACTCACGCCCCGTATTCATTATATTGATTGTTTATAATGAAAATACTGGTTAAAAGTGCAGCTTTCTTTTCGCGTGTTACTCGGTTTCGTTGAATAGTTACAAATTGAAAGTTCGTTCTCCAATTCGCGGTATTTTTCGAAGTAATTATTATCAATTTGCGTCGACAGCTTCGCCCGGAAATGTAACGATTAATTTTGTTTACGGCACGAAAAATAAGCAGCAGTTATAGAGATGTAAACCACACGAGCCTTGTTTTCGCATTCGATTGTCGTTACTGTCACTAATGCTAATTTGAAAATTCATATTTTAATCATACGTCTGCCATGTTTACATCTTTTCAATACGAATACATTCTTCATGTCACAACTTCCAGCTTTCACGCTTCTGCATCTCGTCGCTGCTTCTAACCAAACTTTTGTAATAGAACATTTATTATTTTAGCTTTTTACCGTTTCTCTCGCAATTGATAATCTTAATTCGCTACCTCTTCGATTGCTTCTCTTTTAAGGTCTTCTTCGTTTTCGTTTAATGATTCTTTATCATGCAACAAACTTCGTTCTTCATTTTTCTTCAGTTTGTTTATGTTCGTACTTCCGTTGGTCGTGTTTCCTTTGGCTTGTAACCTATCGTTTAACTTAACGTGATGATTTTATTAGAAACATTTGCAATCCACGCGTCGTACTCGACTGTTTGATGCGCAACGTTTTACACCAATTAAAGTTAACGAAAAATTAAAAAAGAAAAATGAATAAAGCAAAGCACTCACAATGGATTAAAAGTATCGCGCGCTGATCGCGAAGGTATCATTATCAAGTAGTTCAAGAATGGCTGGTTTTGTTTCTGACATGTTCCATAGTAGAGAGATTTTACAGTTATCCAAGAAGGATACATCGTCGTTTGGGAACGTCACGGCAAGCTGCGTCATCGGCACAACTTACACCACGTAACCCTTAAATTGTCCAACCCCTTTCCATGTGTCCCGAACGAACAGCGATAAACGTAGACCTGGAAATTAGTTGAAACCGCTCCTGTCTTTGTTGCAGATGGACATGAAGTCTGTCGGATCGTTCTACTACGAGAACTTTGTAAGTGCAGACTAAACACAAAATCAATACGTTCGTGTATATCCTCATAGGGTCAATTCATGTTCTAGATGCATTCCGCGTTAAAAAGCAAGTTAATAAATAAAGCAAAAGTTCAAACAGCCAAAAAATTTTCACAAAACTTTACGTCAAAGTCATTCTACCTCGGCTCGATGCCACTACTTCTAGTGATGTAGAAATACTAGCGTGCATTATTTAACTTAAATTAGATGCACATTGATATTACATTTAAAAGGAATTAGCTTCGCGACAATTTAAACCATTAATTGGCGATGAAAGTCAACGTTGAATGATACTTGAACAAACGAAATCAAAATCGGATGTACGGCAAAGAATTCGAATTCGTTCCTTGATAGGAGCATGTCTGTTTGTGCAGACGTGGAAAACAAATTCGTAAAATACAAAAAAAAAAAAAAAAAAAAAAAAAAAAAAAAATTAAAACAAAAAAGAAAAAAAAAAAAAGAAAAGAACAGCGCCAGAGCTCACAAAACAAACAAAAAACAAATAGTCACCACCAACCGAAGATGTACAGCGAACAACAGAGCACATGCTGGTTCCCTCATATTCTGTCTGGGCTGTGTTGGACATTAGG
>JABFOV010002965.1:0-17885 GCA_022817685.1 Aradophagus sp. ZL-2020 | reverse complement strand
GCTAAACACTTTTCGCAGGTCCGAGCGAACGCAATTAGGCGGCATCGAATGAAACCCAATTAATTTGCGATTCAATCGCTGTTTTACGGATCGCGATTACTGGCCGTAATTCAATTGCGTCTACGGCCGCGTCGAACCCGTATTTATGAAAGCACGGGGACGCGTTTGCACGAGCGGCGGCGAAGATGAGTGAGGCAAAGTTAAATATTCGCCAACGTTAAAATTAAAGCTCGACGAAACGAGGGAAAAAGAAAGAAAAACGAAATCGCTTGTAAACCCGCGCAAAAACACTTTTCTACTTTGACTCGGCTTTCGCGCACTGCCAAAGAGTACCGGTAATGCAACAGGGAAGGGGAAAAAAGCGCCACTCGTGGTCGGCTTTCTTACGGCTCGAATTTTGTTGCGAAAGTCCTTGAACGAAGACGACTTTTGCTGAATGGATTTTCGCACTGCAATCAAAAGTAAAAAAGAATAAGATGGAAAAAGAAGGGGATATGACGTTAGGTAAAGAGAGTGAGAGGGAAAGAAATACGAACGAGGTTTTTGAAAACTTAACCTGCACGCGATTCGATTCGAAGCGGTGAACGGTGAAAATTCAACAAAAAAAAAAAAAAAAAAAAATTCAAAACAGTCGAGTTTCGAGGTGGAGCGATCCTATGTCTGGTGGCTGGGATACAAAATTTACCGATTTGAATTTTAAACGGCGACGAATTATTTATGAAACCTCGATGAAATCAGTATGGTAATCGTTGGCGACAAATCTATTTTTAATCGCCAAAGGCGTTTCGGCATTGAAAAAGAAGGTGATAACAACTTTAAAATAGTGATTCATTTCGGCTCATACGACTGGTTCTTTTATTACGCATTGTAGCGTCGTTTGAAATTTTCGCTCAAGTACTAAAAGGACGGTCCTATTTTATGCGCGCAAAATGACGAGATTTTAAATTGTATTTCGTCGAATGAGAGGAATTTCTACTCTCAATTATTCCGCAATTTTTCTCGTGCAATTCAATTACTTCATGTTTTTTTAATGCGAAAAACAAACTGCAGTGTTTCTGTGCAATTTTTGTCGTTTGTTTCGTGATTGTTCGCATTTTTTTCTTTCTTTCATTTTGTAACCTCGCATTTTTCACACGTTTTTTGATGTAGAACTCTTTTCGTTCAAAGAATTCGCGAAAAATCACATGAAGGTGAGAACATAAGCAAAAAATCGTGCGAATTCACTTAATTTTTCGTCTCACGTCATCTATAGACTCACTTTTTTGCCACTGCCAACTAGTGCAAACACGCGTTCGTCGTTTCAATGTGTCCTCAATTTCTTCGCAAAGTTATTTGCGTTATACCGTGCAAACTGTTTCGAAATGACCATTCGTTGCATGAAGCGTACGTTCGTTCCTTTTTCGTTCTTTGTCAGTTGTGTACTTTCAGCTCCCTTTTTGCTTCCCTTTCATTTTACCGTTTTACCGAATGAATGGAGATGAAAATAAATTTCCGTCCAACTTAGTCTTTTACGTTGATTGAATCGATATTTGATATGTCTTCGACAACAATTTTGGCTAATCTTTTGTTAAAGCTAAAGTTATTGTGAAAACGGGACTGTCACGATGTTGGATAAACTTTGGAAAATGTAATCACTCCAAATAATCTATTATCGTTGGGAGTACATTATCCAAAACGTATACAAACTATTTCAAGAATTTTTTTTCGGAATCTTACAGCTATTCAAATAAACAAGTTTTTTCTTCTATAAATTTATACTTTTTTTTAAGCTGTTTACCGATATTCAGATTTTAGAAGACATCTTCGAATAGTTAAAAGTTCGACTCCCGTTTAAGTTATTTCAAATAAACTTCGAGTGAATATAAATTTGATTTGGAAGTATAATCGTTGACAGTAAGTACACGTTTTTTGAACCTTGAACAGTGGATTTGACATTTAAAATTGCGTGACCCGCGCATCGACACTGATTTATCGAGCTAAACGTTTGTCGAGTTTCAAAGCGATAATTTAACAATAAGAAAGCTATTGTTTATAATGATTTTCGATTGGCGAAACTGAACGAAATTATTGCTGTTGTGCATAAGTCCACGGAACTTACAGCTAGTTTGGCTCGCTAAGTTTGCGATTTAATGTATGTTCGGTAAAACGAAGTTTGCGATTCTATCGGATATTGCGTCCGCAAAGCGTCATCGATGCCAGATAAGCATCAGTTGAGCTAAATGCTCGGAATGTGTATCGGTTTTAGCACAACTTCAACAAAGTTGCCCTCGCAACGTCTAATTGCATCCTGATTGATCATATGATCAAATTTACATCGATTACTCTACAAAGAATATGCAGACAAATCGAATTCAATAGAATTTTGCTTTAGTTGCACTCACAGCAACTAACTGAAGCGCGATTAATGATTGTGTGCATAAATACACTTACGTTGAGAGAAGCTGATGGTCAAACTCAAAATTGTACAGAAAATAAGATTAAAACAGTTGAATTATTAACATTTTGTGCAATCCAAACGTAACTTAAGATGTAAATTAATTATTGAAAGATCAATAGGAAATAATTCCATGATAATCGCAAATTTTGTTTTCTATTACAGAAAAACAAAAGAAGTATAATTTTTACTGATACAATTTTAGTCAGTAATTAGTCATTTAAAAACGTGTAATAAACGACCATATAATTGTAATTAAAATTACTTGGTCTAGCAAACTTTTTCTGTTATTTCAAGAGATTGACCATTTGTTTTAGGTAATTGTATTATCGAATAAAATATTATGATATCATCATTTCTGTTTTAAAAAGAAATGACAGCAAACGGATCATTCATTATTTACGTTTCTCTTGAGATACCAAGTTTCCCTTCAATTATGCATAAAGTGTCGAATTTTATTGTGAATGCTAAAAATATATTACACTGAAAGTAAATGAACCGAATTATCTAAAAAATGAGAAATACCGGTGAATTCGTTTGCAGATGGTTAATCGATAGTTTTTGCAAACTCGATGGTTTCCTCTTCGTGCACCGAGGTAACTAAAGTAAATTAATTAAAAAATTGTTTGCGTGAATCGCAACGGGAAAAGAAATTTCTGACTGAAAATTCGATAAACGAGAGATTATTGTCCGATAAAGTTTTAAAGAAATGTTTTTGTGTCCCGATTTGTAAGTAAGGTGAGTGACTAATAACTATGAGAAATGGTTCACTTTTACAAATGGTTGCCCTCGTTTCGATTGATTATTTGCCGACTTTTTGTGTAACAGTTGATTAATTTGTACTGCAATTACAGAAAATTAATTACGGTTATGATCGTATTTTATATTTCTCCCTATTACATAATTATTGTTTCCCGAACTTAACGTAATTTGATTTCGCATTGAAAGTACTGCTTCGCATCAAATAACCACAGACTATTATTAAAGTTGTAATTTGTTTAATCAGCTTATATAAATATACATTAGCGATAGAGATTATTTGCATGGAAATATATTGCCGAATTAAGGTAGTAAATTATTAATTCAAAATGTTAATTATGTTATGCATATTTTTTAAAATTTATTTTATCAATTTATTCACAACGTGTCGCCACAGGCATTGTATTCTTTGTTCATAAACTTAAACTCCAATTAATTACGTAAATAAAGAGAATAAAATCATTCTTTTCCTCGCAGGAAGATATAAATAATATTTATTGATATTAATGACAATACTCTTTCGTATAAGAGATCGCGAATATCGTTCAATATGACTTTAATTTTTGTAATAAAAGTTACCTTAACTTGATATTCGTTACGAGGAAAATGTTGCAAAGTTCTTGCAATACCTTTCCGATGTTCAGAAATTCCGTTTGGCATTTCTGCAAATTATTGAAAGTTACGAAAAATTTGTTGTAACCAATATAAAGTGAAATTAAGATAAAAATAACCTTGCAACTATGTTGATCGCAAAAGTTGCTTCAGCATCGGTGTGCTCTCAAAGCAATATCATTTTAAAACAGAAAAAAAAGAAACGTCAAACAAAACGAAAAGCAAAAGAGAAAAACAAGGAGAAAAAGAATGCCGACCGTTTAGCAATAAACTTCCACTCAATAATTAATACTCCTGACATTTTTATGGAACGAGGAAAGTTTAACGGGCATAGTTTGAAGTTTCTCGTATCGCGGTAGCAAGCGTATATCTGAGCCGCGTTACAAATTACGTAATACAGTTTGGTTATCGTTAATTAATCTTTTAGCGGAATTTCACGATCAAAACTACCGTGACAAATTCATAACTCGCCATTAAAAAGCTCCGTAATCGTATTTAATTCACTGTTAAAAGTTGCGCGGCACTTTATCGGGCGCCCTTGTACGTTTTCTCTAGCATTAAGTAACAGTTTGCGAGCCCGCGGTGTTTTGCAACATAAATATAATGGCGCCGCCGCGCGCGTACACTTTGCCCATAAATCCTGCCACTTGAGTATCATCAATAAAAATCGCATGTACCACCGACGCCAGAGCCGAATCAAACTTGATTAAACACTTATCCCGAAAGCGAATACTTTTCTCGTGCTCATTAAATCGTAAAAGTTCAATCCCATTTATTACAGACGACTCGGGTAATAACGTATGTAATATGCTGTTTTCGGCCGCAAAAAGTATCGTTATTCATGCGACTCCCTTCCGATCCGGCGCTGCTCGGCCGAGCAAACTGAATTGCGGGTCGGAAAAAAGGCGCGCACGACGGCGGGAAAAAATCGCTCGAAACGGCAGAAGCTGAGAGCGAACGAGCGATTACACGTGGACTTAGCGCGGAAGAGCCGTACGTGTGGTTCGCGTGCAATTTTTACGACGCCGTGGAGAGAAACGTGTTTGCAATAAATAAACACGCTTGTCCTGGTTTCGAACAAACGCTTCTTATCAGCCGGTTTGTAAACACGTTGAGCAACAGCGCCCAAGCGAGCGTCGGTGGAGGTTCGCCGCGGAAAATCTACGTTAATTAGCCGTCGTAATTGATATAAACCGCGCGCAGATAAACGGCGCATAAATATCGCGCCGTCGAATCGCCGGATAAATTATTATCGCCGAGCCGGCAATTATCATTGCCGTGTCCCATATTAGAAACGTGCCCGCGGGCGCGAGCTTCGAAGGCTAAGATAAACGACCGCCGAGACTGTTTCGCGCACCTTCATCGACGATTGTCAATGTCTACGCGCGTTCGCGACGCTTTTATGGGTGTCTTTTGAAAATCTCCCGTTCGAGAATGTCGAGAGGAAAAGGTGCACTGATAAGTTGAGTTTGCGCGCATACGTAAATGTATAATATACATCGCAGGTATCGCGATAAACTTTTCAACTGTTGCAATTTATTTGCAATTTTTACACAACACTTTGAACGGGATGCAAACTATGTTTTGTATAATTTGCTTTTATTAGGAGAAGGTGTATGTTTTTTTATTTTTCTTTTTTTATAAAAATTGTTTCATTTTTATTGTACAAAAACTATTAAGGAATAATTACATTAATTAAATTATAATTCTTTAATAATTCGTGATAACAGTTTTTCGTTTTGTGATTTTTAGTATTAACATTATTTTAATATCCTAATATTCCTTGTATTATGTATGACTAACTCTAATATGCTTTGAGCTTATTAGAACACACTATGAAGATTATTATTATGGAGCATATTCTTGTTATTATACATGAAGAGTAATTTGCAAGGATAACTTGTAAATTTATAAATATCGTTTACGAAATTAAAACTAATTAATTACTTAATTTCTTTTTATTAATTTTTAACTGACAATATTGCAAGTACCTAGATACGTTAAAAAAACAAATATAAAGACAATGTTGCAAATATACCACGTATTATTACATTTTTTAATTTTTGTCAAGTTTCTCTTTTGTCTTTTTTTTGTCGTTATTTTTACTGTTTTCGTGAAGGTCGCAGTCGAACGAAAAGCTTTGGAAACGGCTCGCAAGCCTCGAGATCGGGTCGACGCGAGATCTGCATTTTAATTGAATCAATTTTTTTGCACCACTGGTGAGCGCGAAAAATGAAAGCGGCGCTCGGACTTCAATTGACCAAGAGCAGTCGGCGTTTTGGATTTTGATTAATTTTTTATTCGATTAAGCTCTGATTGTGTGGCGATTGTTTGATTTTCGCTAGCAAAAAAGATAATTTTGTTGAGCACTTTCGATTTAGTTGATGGCTAAAAAAAAAAGACAAAAAAGGAATTCCAACGATCACGATTTCGTTACTCCAGGATACATTTTTATGAAATTTGTTGTAAAGTTGATTTACTGATCAATTCATCGAGGAAAAAATGAAAAAGTTACAAAACTGCGAAGTTCTTTGTGTGAACACAACAATGAAACTCTTTTGTATTTCCTTTCACGAATTGAAAACATATTGCATATTGCATATTGAATGCATTTTGCTTGATATAAAAATGAAATATAATTAAAAAAATGAATTCAAAATATTTTTATATTTCAATAAGTTATTAATTTTTTCTACGTTAAGACAACGTTTTAAAGTATTGGAATGTTATATATTTCTCGAAACAAAAGAGAAAAAACGGCTTTCAGAACGAATCAAATCGAAAAGCGGTTTTCATTTAATGAATAATGATAATAATAAAACGATAAAACTGCAGATTAAATGAATCGGTCATTTGAGAAACCACATGATTGAACAGGAAATCCCGTTGACTTGTGCGGTTTCTCGAGTGACTGATTCACAGTTGCCGGCACGTCAATGTGAAATTCTTGACCATGTCAACTTGATGCTGTAGATGTTTACACTTAGCCATGAAAGTACAGTATCTGCTGCATCAAAAGGTAATAGATAATTTATCGAAAATTAAAGGTCAAGAGAAATACTCGAATATAAAATGTTTAGAAATTAATTAAACGTTACTATATTTATACGTCTTTTGTGTCATAACAATAACTGGTATGATCATTTATGATAGGACGTGTTTCTTCGTGGAATAAAACAATATTTAATAAAAAATAAAATATTATTATTTGGAAAATTACCGATTGACATTCACTACGACCATTTATCTCCCATTAAAAAATTGACTGAAATTGAAGATAAAGCTGTTTCGAGCAGCAGCGTTTCAGCGAAATATAAAATTAGATTAAAACATTCGATACATTAAAAGCAAGCCAATACACGCTTGCCTTTGTTTAACCGGAATTCGTTTATTTTAACTATAATCAGAGCGCGCGTGATCTCGGCATCCGGCGGTAATGAAGCGTTTTAAAATTCAGCCTTCGAATGAACGAGAAAATATACGACATTCAAACGCGGCAATTCGAAACACAAGAAAGTCGACTCGCGCTTGCTACAGGCGGTGCATTTTCATCGCTTTGGTCCAGTATCGCGTGTAATTGCATTCTTGTTCACGACCGATGTTATTAAACAACTGAAACATTTCACGGCGGAATTTTTCGTCAAAACTGATACAAAAGCCAGTTTGTTGCTTTATCAAAGTAATATATACAAAGCATGATATACAGTGCCGAACAGGGACCAATAAGAGGCATAATATAATGTATTTACGTAATTTGACCGGCAGTAATTTTGGACGGAAAATTGATTTCAAACTTTACGTTGACGGAATTATTGATAAACAAACATTTAGTAACACAAAACGTCTACGTCGAAATTCATCTTACTATTTAGCCAAAATTATAACGTCTTAATTAAAGACGTTTTTCTTAAAACCTTACAATGGTTTTAGTCAAGAAAAAATTAAATTTTTATTGAAAATCATAATGAGCACAACCGCGCATGCGCTTAAAGTGTCTGCGCATACGCAGTCTTCTCTGCAAAATGAATGACATTCAGACATGAAGAATGTCAGAAATTATTTTGATTCAAGATAATTTTTTTAAAGTTTGGAAAAATCAGAACAATTTTAATTTGATCAAATAATTGATAATTAATTATAATACATAATTAATTATTAAATACAATTATAATTGATAATCAATTATAAACAGCAATAAAGCAAAGTTGTTGTTGCAATAATATGGTAGTCAAGCGTTTGTAATTATTCTGTGACAAATTTATGTACACTTTCAGCGTAGAAATCATTTTTACTGTCTCATGGCATTACGGCATTGAAGAACAATAAACAATTAATTATAATTAAAAAAAGACGTGATTAGACAATTAATTGAACTAATTCTTTTTTTCTCAGCCTACAATGAATTTGATTTTAAAGCCGCCATGTACACTGCGACAATACTGCATTTCAAACTTACAATTAGATATAAAATTATAATTAGCATGTTCCAGCATTAAGTATAAAATTATTCCATTTTGTACTGTGCAAATTCATTTAATATTCAAACTCGATCGAAATATGAATTCGTTGCAGAAAATACGAGCGAAACTTGCTGCGAACAGTCATTTTCGTTCGATTGCACGTTATCAATTATTTCATCAGTGACTATAATCATTTCCCTAATTACCGAAAGGCCGATTAACTATGGCTGCGCGGGCAAATTAACTCAACTGATTTGCAACGATAACGCCCCACACCACGAAGTATCTTCATTTCCGGTCTATCGCGGTACGTCGATCCGATATACTTTATCCAATTTCCGAGCCACCCCTAAGATGAATGGAGATAAATCACTGTCAATTAAGCAAGAAATCAAACGCTTGTACATTTATTTCCATTCGGATAGCGCGCAGACGGAATCCATTTGTCCGAAATCAGTTGGCAGTTTCGAGCCGGAGAACGGAAGCTCCTGCGATTCGTCGTAATTAATCGTCGGGAATTTTTCGCGACTCGACTGCCGTCTTGAAGAAGAACAAAGAAAAAGAAAAACAGAAAACAAAACGTCGAAGGAAAAGAAAAGAAAAGAACGATACGGCAATTAGATTGAACTCAAACGTACTTTGGTAAGAAATTGTATAATTGGCAATAATGAAGTCGTAAAAGCTGCCGGCGCGTTTTGACGAGACCGTCCGGGTTAAATGAACGCAACGGTTAATACGAGCTCATCGCATCCGATTCCGGAAAAACCATTTTCGTGCGATCATTACAAGTTGTTACGAGTAATGACCTAATCACACGTCGCGGCGCGATAATTGATACTTTGCCCAGACGGGTTATCAATCGGCAATGCATCACAACATCGCAATACATTGCAATACGCCGTGCATACTAACACGGCCATTAATCATTCGGCTTGATTTCATATTTATTCCTTTGAGTCAGAGGAATTTCGTGCGATCGCGGGAGAATGATGAATTCATTCGTTACGGATCAATCAATTTGCGGGACAAAGCGGTTTGCATTACCTTGTGCGAGTTTTTCATTCGAGAGGCAGAGTGTATTAAGGTTTCATTTCATTATTTACTTCACTTTCTTTTCACTTTTCTGCGCCGTTTTTTACCGCTCCGTATTTTTGTCCAATTGAGGATAAGAAGAGCGAGAACATTACGAGCTGGGAAAAAGCAATTTTGAACTCAAGTTACCCTTTAAGGATAACTTTTAATTCAAAGTAAAATTAAAGTTCATTTGAATGTTTTATTTATACAAGGTATGTAAATGATAAACAATGGCAATATTTTTTCAAACAATTTCACACGCTAATAGCTTACAATTTTTTAATTTAATCTAAATGTAAACTAAAATGTTGAATTCAACGTTCTTTTAAATGTTTTATAAAAAAAATTGTCAGTACTCGAGGGTAAAAGCATTCAGCTTTCTGCGAAGTTCTTAGGAATTCGTCTTTTGAGAATTTGTAATGATTTTGATAGCAAAAGTTGTAATTTAGTAACCAATTACCGAAGACAATGTCTTCTTGTCGACATTATGAATAACGATGAGGCGGCTTTGACGTGAGATAAGAATAATTTGAAAGTGGGCAGATAAAATATTTCAAATTACCGCAGTTGTAGCAAGTTGGGGACACTCGGGAAAGATGAGCTCAAAGTTTAATAAGGTAAACGTCCCGGTGACTGACGATATATAAGCTGTCTACAAATCGTCATAGAAGTTATTTTAGTAATAATCAATTTAACTTGAAGTTAGCACGACAGGAGCGAAAACTTTAAGCTGTTTTCAACCAAAAACACTTTCGCCCACCTCTGGATTGCATTCCGGAATAAATACATGCTTGCAATGCAATTCATGCAAATCTAATTAGCGGTATGTGACGCAATAAAGTTACTTATCAATAATTACAAACTTGTAATAGTGAATAGAACTTTTGTTAAATCTTTCTGTTTAATACATTTATACATTTATGAATCACGTAACATATTTATATAATTTTTATAATCTGAGAATATTATTTATATGAGCGCAAGTCAAAAAACTAAGATTTTTTATTTCTATTATTATAAATTTTAATGAAAAACAACTTTTGCAAAGTGCTTCGTTTTTTAACAGTAATTTAGAGTCTACTTAAATATTTTGAATACGTCTTAATGATATAAACCAAACGTAAAGATATATGTTATGACGAATTAAATACAATATTAAAGTAATAATTTTTTGTAACATTCGTCTTTTACATGTTTTAGAACAATTATACGTTTCTCCAAATTGCCCTTGTTTCCCTTAGCTCATTCGTGAACTTCTGTGAAATTTAATTAATTCAAACACACAGTGGATTAACTCCCTCCAAGATCGGCGTGAGAAGAATCTTAAATGAATTCAGTAACGGCTTTAAATAACTGTCAAGCATTTTCAACAATTAGAAATATTAATCTCGACAATTATTTAGAAATTCTGTAAAATCGACCGAAAGATGAAAGCACGAAATATTGTCTACAAAATATTTCCGATGCGCTAAAGAACAAACTGATAAATTTTGCAAACCCGTTAACAACTACTTAGGTTATGAAAAAAGTTCCGTCGAAAGTGTGGTGCTGCGGAGGAGGACAACTTTGACAAGCTTCTGGTTGAAAAAATATTAATTTATTTATGGAGTTACGTCTAAAATAAAAGTTACTTGTTGGATTTACGTGGAAAACTACGAAATAAAAATTCTCCAGTTATCTCTTAAGTTACACAAAAAAACGTTTGTTGTCAAAAAAAATATCCGTTGTTAATCAATTATTTAGTATTTATTTATGTTTTTGTCGAGACAACGAAAAAAATCTTTTTCACGGCAAATCACTTTTTTCTTTCGTACGCCGAACTCAACTCAGACAATTTTTTTGCATAAAAGTTGGCAGTTGCAATGTCTCGCACGCGGACCACGAAAAGAGCGAGGAACGGTAAGTTTGTTAATTTTCAGTTACACTTTTTTGCGGGCGAAAAAATGGCACGGGCGCTAAAGAGATTAACGTGAAAGCGACGTGGACAGTTAAACGTCTGTAAAGAAATAATGTATTATATGAAAAATTATCGCAAAGTTCGGGATTGGTGAACTTCCTAATGAGTTCCATTTAATACACGGGCGCCGTCGGGATTTCCAAGATAACGAAATCTCGCACCGCGAAAGTTAGCGCACAAAGATTTCGTCACGAGATATAACGGGTCGAGAGCCAAAATTGAAGCGCTACCGCTTAAGACAATAAGTGACTCACGGGCTGAAATTAGACGCGCGAACTATACGCGTGGAAAATATATACCCCGATACTCTTTAATAGATTATGAACTTCGGCTGAATCCCCGACAGGAAGTTTCAATCACAGGAGTTGCAAACTTTGGCAAGGCGAGTGGGGAAACGAGACTGCTTAATGCAGAGATTCGATTGACTTTTGATGAAATTGGATTCGATCACGGGGTTGTTGAGAAAAAATGCCGAATAATGGTAATAAAACTTAACAAGCGCATATCTACATGCTAAACTGAAGTATCTAAGCTAGAAATGACTACTATTTCAAACAGTGGGGCAGCGCTATGCTAATTGTATTGAAATTCCTACTTTGTACAGATAATCATGTCGATAAAACAGATATTTGAACTGTTTTATTTGTTGAGCTTTCAGCAGTATCTTATATAGTAGTTTTTGCTTTCCATGAATGAAACAAAACATTTTTCTAGCAAAAGAAGAAATTTTTATGTTTCGATGACCATGAAAATACGTTGATGTTTGAAATTATTATTTTTATTTCTTCAAATCGTTTAAATATTATCAATTTAGTTTTAAATTAAATTATTAAATTACACTTCTCTCTGGCTGTAAATTATTTTTCTCACCTTTGTTTCATATGTTTATAAGCTTATTTTTCTACTTTATTGTAAGATCCTTTTGAAGCAAAAATCCCTTTTTTAACGAATAATAGGTAACACTTTCGTCACAATCACTAAAACCACAAGGGACGATTGTCCATTCTGCAGAAGTGTGGTTTGCCGCACGAGCCAAAGGCAAATGCGGAAAACCACACTCGCAAAGCATCAATAGTCTTCGACTCTAATACTTCTAGCATCAGTCATTGTATTCGCTCAAATTTTTAATTTCATTTTAAACTTTATGTCGTAATCTGTGTGATTAATTTCGAATTAAATATGTTTTTTACTTCATCTTATATGTTTTGGAAAACTTTATGTAAATTTTTCTCGGTGTACCAAATATTTTTTATTGTGTACGATTATTTATAAAAATGGACAGTAAACTACGTTTTAGACATTCTTATTCACTTTTCATCAAAATAAACATTTTTATAAGTGTATGTTCTTATCTGGCATAGGAAAAGAGTATATAGAAAATCAAATGTAATACAATCAAGAATCTTGGTGAAATTGAAAAGGAATTTAAAAAAGGAAAAAAAAAACTGCTCGGTACTTGCGAGCCGGAAGAAAAGGACGGAGGGAAAGAAAACTTTGTATGCGTCGCGAAGCAGCGCAATTAAAATTTCAGACTCGGCGATCGCGAAACAGAAAAGCCCGTTGGCAAACGATGCGTCGATTGTAACTTCCGTGCCGACGTTACTTTTTCGTCGCAATAATTAATGCATCCGGGATGAAAATCGAAGATAAACAAGAGAACGCGATTATTGCCAAACCGAGGAGAGCGGCGACTCAAGGATGGGAAAAACGTTGGGCGAGAGAAACCGGCGCCGGCAGACTGAAAATCTCATTTGGCAACGTTGGCCCGACAAAGAACTTAATGACAAAAATATTTCCCGCCGAGCGAAGCCGGTGATGTGATCTTGATTAAAATCCGAGTAATTAAATGACGCGCATCGAGCAGCTAACGCGACTCACAATGGCCCCGACTTATCCGCTCGTTTGTCGCTCCAATCTCAGGGCGTTGCATTAAAGAGCCCTTCGCTAAGTTGTCGCAACAATTTACGACGCCAGCTCAATAACGTCGCTTGTACGCCACGCCTGTGAAATCAAACGTCGGGCGAATTTTGCTCGCTAAACTATCGACTTCTTTTTCTTTCCCCCCATTCTTTCTTTCCCTTTTTTTTATTCCAAATGGTCAACATTATTTCGAATCCAAAAACTGTCAATGTGCTTATACTTAAATTTACTATTTTGTTTTATAGAACAAAATTTAGCAACGTATACACTTTGCGAAATAAAATGATGAAAGAATATAAAACAACAGATCAAACCGATGAATTAAAAATAAAAACAAATAGTAGGATTTTTTGCTGAAAAACCGGTAGTGCTTTTTTTACAAGGAATGTATAATATTCCCTAACTATTCATCGGTTTGTCCCCAACCAACAAAATCCCCAGACGCGTATCTCCTTTATTCCTTTCTTTGTATCTTCTTTATTCTTTTTCAGTTTAAATTTTCCCGGTGCAGTGTGGCAGATCGCGAATGTCACTTAGTCTCAAGCGCTTCCGCGCAAGGAGATTGGATACTGTTAATTGCTTTTCGCCGGAATGTCGCGGCGCACGAAGAAAACGAGAGAGGGAGAGAGAAAGAGACAGAGAGAGAGTGAATAAAAAGGAAAAGAATGAAGCGGCCGGCATTGTCGATTCGCCGCGGCGCAAAGAATAGCGTGTAATGTCGGCCGGGGAAATTGGAAAAATTCAATTCGCCGCGAGACGCGTTGGCGCATAATTTAAAAACGTTCGCTCGTCTTCGTGGTCCAATTGATTTCGGGGTGGGCTTTTTCGGCGACGAAATAGCACCGGAGCCGCCTCGAACGAGCGACTCGGGAATTCTGTTTGTCGTCCGACTTCGTCAAAACGACTTTTTTTGACGGCTCATAAATTGCCTGGCTGTCTTGCCGACTTTCCAACAGTTTTCCAACAATTTCTAAACGAGGTAACTGATCCGTTCCGCGGGTAACACAAATTGGAAGCGCGCAGCCCGAGCTAGAAAGTTAAACTAAGCTGACTGACTACAAACACCCTAAACTCAATGAAACATACGCCGACTTTCGGCTTAAATGCATTAAGCCGGCAAGCAAAACCCTGGCAGGATTGCGCGCGCGTAAAATCAGCTCGCGAATAATGGACGCTAATGCGGCCGAGGGAATTATACCGCTAAAAAGTTGCCGCTCGGGAATTGGATTGCAAAAATTTCCGCCGAATTGGCACAAGAGACGCGCCGGCGGCGAAAGTTTGTTTAAAGGAAGAAAAAGGGACGTTTCATTTGAATTCCGAAGATTGCGAAAACAATCAATCGTTTGGAAAATAAGTTTGTTCGGTTGTCGGCGTGAACACGTTTGGAGGTTTGCGTAGTTAGCGCCCCTACTTATCGCAAATGCCGGATTTCGGGATGATATTAGCATATAATTAGTACAACATTATGAAATAGTTTTTTGTCGAATTTGGATGAGTGCTAATTATACAAAAATCACGACTGCAATGTTTATCGGAACTATTTACGTTTGAAATAAAAATGGGAAAAGTGAAACCGATTTGAATAATTAATTGCAAAAGCATTAAAGTGTTTCTTTAAGTTTTAAATGGACTTAATTTTGTAACGGTTTTAAAGAAAAAGTAAATAAATTTTCCGGATTTCCACGAAAAAATTGATAATACAAATACTTCTTAATATGCTTAAAAAACACTCAGTATGAATTCGTGCAATCTCTTAAATCCACTTTATAAGCACTCAAAATAATAATAAAATTTAACTACGTCATTTTGAAATCAATTACATTCCCTCCAAATGTCTCGAGTTTTTCGTGAACAGCTTTTTTCTTTTTGCACAAGCACCAAATTGTACTAAATTTACCGTGATATTTTCCAGGACACTTGACGCAATCACAGATGCGTTCGATAACTTATGAAAATAATACCACGGTAAAATAATCAGTTTCGAAGATATTACGGTATAAAAGTTAAATTAAGTATAATAAAAGTTTTCTTCATTCGCTTTCGACTAGAATATGACTATCACAATTCATCAAAGTAGAGAATATAATAATATCGGCGAAATTTCGGCGAACCATTCTGACGGAAATAAGTGAAGTCGGGGGAACAATGGCAACATCGCGATGATTCGGAAAATAAGGAGGATGGAAACCGAGACTAAAGTCTTGGCTTGCACTCTTGTGGAGAATCGCGCAAATAACGGCGCTGTAAACGCAAATTAGATCTCGAAATTGACAGTACTGAGGAGGGTTCAATCGATCCCAGCTCTTGGGAACACACAAAGACAGCAAATTGGATTCTGAAATTGATTTCTAGGCAATTTCGACCTAATTTTTATCGTACACAGCAACGGATTTATGATGCATGAGCATATGACAATATTTTATGATCTGCGACGAAATGCACCTTCATTACCGAACGAAGCCAATGGCCCTTGCTGCTATAAATTTCTATTCAATAACCACGCGGTATTATCGTATCACTTAAAATTAAAAACAATAATAATGGTGGTTTCCATTGAGGTAAATTTTTAAAATATAATTGTCTTTATCGGGAAAGCAGTTGTAAAAAGCAATTCCGTGTATAAACATTAATAACTTTTTTAACTACATAGTAAAACATAGTAAAATATTACATAAATTGCTTGAAATACGTCCAGTGTATAACAAAGAAAAATACGATTCGAGTGATTGCACGCAAAATATCTAATTAACAGACAACAATTTTATTTATCAGAATTCTATTTTATCTGTTCAAGTCATTAAACGGTTCAGTCAATCAATTATCGATTTTCTTTTTTCCCCTTAAACGGTTTAATTGAATTGATTACGTGAAGTGCTAGAAATTGCTACTCGGGCGAATTTCAATGTTTTTGACGTAGTTGGCCAAATGGTGCAGGAACGTCAAAAGAGCATTACCACGAAATCCGCATTTAATGAAGCGAGCGCGAAAACAGTAAAATTACGACCCAGTTTTTGATATTGCTTCTACTTGTTGATGGTATAAGCAAGGACCGAGCTTCCGATATTAGACGGGGATAACATTATCGCAGCAAGACACAAAAAGTTTCATTAGATTTGAATTTAATATAGCCGTGCTGCAATTTGCCGGATAAGAAATTACTCCACGACAAAAAAGATTTGCTTTGTCCTTAAACAGAAGAGATTTCACCTATTAGTGATTTGCAGTGAACGATATTTTTAATTTTCAATTTCTATAATTATTCTTCTAACTCATTACAGCGTCAGTTCTATATTTATCTAGTTAGGAATATTATAAATTATCTAGCTTTTATTGTTAATGTAATATTTACAGGTTTAAACTTTAAATTTTATTGTATCTTCCTGAATTCAAATAAATGTTTCAAATGTCATATATAAGTAAAAAAGATACGACGATAATTGAAGAAATATAATTTTTCTTCAACAAGAAATTAAACGAAAGACAGCTTTTCGCGAGTCGTTGTTTATTGTTGATTTGTGTTTCGTTTTCGTCTGTTTATTTCAATAGAAATATCGAAACACTGCATTATTTAAGTAGAAAAATAAATTCAAAAGAAATTCCTCTCAGTTACGAAACGCCTTTTATTTTTAATTCCACAATGTTACATATCGACAGGTCTATTTTTAAAACACGAAAAGTCAAGTCAATATAGAAATGTTAATTAAATGAAACGAGTTGTTGTGAAGATAAAATACAAAAGAGATCGGTCTGATCTCTCCGGCCATGAACTTGATACAGCGACCTTGCTTCGCATTTTTGCATCTCTTTTGAAATATTTATTAATACGCATGCCTTATGCAGCAAATATTTACTAACAATTGATACCGACGGATTTCAAAAATAAACATTCATGATACAGTTTGTAGTTTTTGTATTTTTAATTCAAGCGGATTAAGAGTCAACTCTTCTTCCGTTTGCCGAGAGTATATCGTAACAGATTTTTTTTTTTTTTTTTGTAAATCTACAAAAAATCATGAATATAAAATGAAATTCGAAATTATCATTAATTCGAATCATATAACAATGCAAATAATCATATACTGATACAAGTGAAATAATAATTCACAGGAAAAAAAAAGAAATACTACATACAATGAACAGCTGTAAAATGTGCAGCAAAGAAATCATAAGCACGTTACATTAGTTGAAATGTAAATATATATACGAAAAAGTGTAAGTTTCGATTGAAATTCAGAAGTACAGTTTAAGAGGTTGTTTGAATATTTGCCAGTTTTTATATACCATAATGCTCAGATTGGGACCAAATGTACTGTGCTTTTAAACTTACATAATTCAATCCCTATCCGACCTTTGTATCTGAATTTCTGTCTGTGCGCTTTTTCAGATTAAGAGAAGTAAATTTTATTAAAATTCATCGATTTGAATCATTTTAAAAAATGCTTTTCAAATTTTAACAAAGCTTTTGTTGATATACACTGTTAAAAATCGGGTGTGAATTCGGAGTTGCGGGTGTGAAATATTTACTCAGATTTGAGTTCCATAAAGACCAGACCAAAACGGTGAAATTTGCGCGGTGTTAGTGACGCGGCGTTAAAGCAGGAAGTAAAAGTATAAAAATTCGGAGTAGAGGAGTAACATTTCGGTGTGAAGGTGTAAATAGGCGGAGTTG
>JABFOV010002964.1:0-17890 GCA_022817685.1 Aradophagus sp. ZL-2020 | reverse complement strand
TGGCTTCACAGAATTCTGTGAAGAAAATTATGACTAATATGATTGGCTAAAATTTTCATCAACCAATCAAATTTCTCATAATTTGCCTCACAAAAATCTATGAATCCAACAAAAACGCGCTCAATATGATGAGCGTTACTTTTTGTTGCAATGCAAAATCAGCGCGCCTATATCATCCAACAACAACAACAACATTATTACTTCATTATAATTTATACTAAAAAATATCCATGTTCCAATAACAATGCAATCATATTTTAAGTAATTTTTCAACAACAGAGTTTTTAATTTTCATCTTAAAATGAAACTTTTTCGTACACTTAAAATTTACTTTCAAGCTTTTTCTTTCTAGGATATGTCAATGAAATGACATATAGATAAACAATCCTGAAACAAACAACACTAAAATAGTAACTTTTTTCCCCCATCCACCTAACTAACGCTACGGCATCGTAGGTGTCGCTACAATCATACCACGTTTCCTCATAAGGAAGTCGCGCACTCCTTGCCATTTCCAATAGCGACGTCAAGCAAACGAGTGAACTGAATACGTCGAGCTGTCGATCGCAACGTCTACGGATTTTTACACGAGGGCGGCTTGTTGGCGTGCTCCAAGCGCTCGATCGGATCGACCTGATTTTTCACATCCCTTTCCTCGTAGCGCGCGTCCCGGGTGGAAAAACCTCCCGGTTCAACGAGCCTTATGTCGGATTCAAGACGCCGCCGAAAGTCGCAGGTCTCGCGGGGATCCGACGACCTGTCCGACTCGTACGACGAACTCAACGCCACCAAAGAAACGCAGGTGCGACTTTTGATCATTTATTATTATTTCGGCTGATTTTGGTATCTCTTTGTTTAACTGTTTGTTTAATTATTCATTTCTTTTTTTTTTTTTTTCTTTCAATTGTCAAGAAACTGTTTATTACTTTCTTGTTTACTTTTATTTTGTTGCATTTTTGTCTGATGCAAAGTGGGAGAAGCTTAATCGAGGCGTTGGTTGGTCCAACGTTCGTGTCACGTTTCACAGGAATTAGTTTGATTTGGGTGTATTTTGTATTTGAGGTTTGATGATTTTTGCACAAATTTTGATTTATGATGACAATACGTATGACAAACAGGAAACTCGAAATAACCTTTTGACGATTACTGTTATGGATCAAAAGATGTTTTTCGTTTGATCTTAGGATTTAAATTGATTTACATTGATTATTAGAAACATTTTATGTATCATAAAGAAGTTATAAATTTATGTATTACATTATATTGTTGAATTTCAGTATTTTTTATTATGCTTCATAATGCTACAGAATTGCTCTTGATTATTTATTCAAGTTGCAAAACAGAGTTAATGGATATTAACAATGTTGTGGCATGATTATGACGTAAATCATTTACCATGATTTTTTAATTGAAAAACGCCTTTCCACTTCCTCCTTTTTGTCTGAAATGGCGACGTACCAGAAAAAAGGAAGAAGAAAATAAATATTCTTCATTTTGTCGTTCTTCGGACTTGACCTTATTCTTAATTTGATCAAGTTACATCGATGAAGACAGAGGTTATGGCAGTGAATAAAGGCTGGCCTCATTGTCGCCGTGACGTAGAGTGCAGTATTTTCATACAAGAATTGTTGTGATTAACGAATCTCTTTGCTTCAGACAGAGATTAGTTATCGCTGAGGTAAACGACATAATTATAGAGGAATGGACATTGCTAAAGCAGAGGGAATCACGCTGCTTTTAATCAACTTTCTTGTTATCTGTTTATCAACATCTAGCTTTTCTGAGTTGTTCATAGAGGGATTAATTTGGAAGAAAATCTGGGAGGAAAACATTTTGATGGAATTTATTTTTGTAGAATTTCAGATGTTAAAAAACACACATTTTGTTTCATGTTTAGTTTTTATTTATGTATTAATTTATGTGTTTTTTTGTTATCTATATGGTATTAATACTTATTTTATTGACAAATTATAGAATTCGTACAATTTTTCCATTTTATACTTCAATTTGTAGTCAAAATGAATATTTTAATACTTAAATGTAAAACATTGATGGAAATTCATTTCTTGTGCGTAAAATTTAAATATTAATAAAGACGTATTAATAAAGAAGTGTTAATCTGAGTTATTTTCAAGTTGAATTTGTTGAAAAAAACATTTCGAATTTCATTACATATTTCTAACTTTAAATTCGTTAAAAAGAATTAAAAATTTGCAAAATGCATTAACTCATTTGAAAATAAATTACAGAGCAGCGAACATACAGAAGATCACCATGATTCCGAATATGACACTGCAGGATCTGATTCAAATTCCGAGTCGCAAGATGGAGCTCAGCGAGAAAGTGGCGATGGTCAGGAGGAAGAGAAGCCCGCCAAAAAGTTGGACGATGATGAAGATCGCCGCAATCCACAATATATACCAAAGCGTGGCACCTTCTACGAGCATGACGATCGAACAGTTGAGGAAGTAGAAGATGATGTTACAGAAACACCTCCAGAAAGAGAAGTAAAGGAGAAGAAAGTGTGGAAAGATAAAGAGGATCGATGGGATCACGATAGATATAACGATGAGGAACAAGCACCAAAAAGTCACGAGGAGTTGATTGCGGTCTATGGTTATGATATTAGAAATGAAGAAGGACCACCTAGGGCAAGAAGGAGAAGAAGATATGGGTAAGTTAGAACAAATCTAAAATCAATTAAAAGCAATTGTTAACATATTAAATTAAAAAAACTATTTGAACTATTTGAAATAAATTATTTGAACTGTTTGAAATAAACTAATTGAACTATTTCTAATAAAGAATCAGATGGAAGCGCAAAATTATTTAAAATTTCTTTAAAAACTTGAAAATTAGATTATTAGATTAGATTAGTCCATTAAATTTCCAATACTTCTATACAACTTGCATTATTTGAATAAAAATTTTTTTATAGTGTGTACTTAGTGTTTCTTAATTATAAAACATGCAATTTTCAGACGTGGACCAAATAAATACACTCGTAATTGGGAGGATGAAAATGCTTATGGAAAAGTGGCTGGAACCAACACCTCCAAGGGTAATCGAAGAGTTAATCGAAGTGGAGAAGAATTCCCAGCTTTGAATGCAAAAAATAAGGTATGTTTTGATAGACATGTTTGTGAAGAAATAAAAACATAACACTTGTTTATTCATATTAATTTCATCAAATTAAAATTTAATTGAATTTAATTTGTTTTTCAGGATTCTGTGGTTAAAGTTGAAGAGCCAGTAATTTCATCTGCTTGGTACAATAATAAAAACAAAACACAAGCAAAGTCACAAAACTTCCCATCATTGCAAAAAGAGGCTGATAAAAGTAAACCAGTCAAAACGACAAACAGTCCACAGTAAGTATCTAACAAATATTTCAAAACACTTATCAATGATTATTAATTTATTACAAGTAATTATGAAAAATTCAGTTTCGTGTAATTGTTACAAAACATTTAATATTGTGTAACAACGAACGTAATAAATATTGATAAAAAAGAAAGAGTTAAAATAAATTAGTAAAGTAAAAAAAGTTTTTCTTATAGTTTTGAAAACTGAAAATATAATTGTACTCTTTATTGTTTCAGAAATGAAAACAAAGCAATACCAGAGCAGAATAATATTCAGAGTAAAAAAGAAGTGAAAGTGGCAACTCAGATCGATAGTTCAAATGGAAATAGCAATGGTACGACCAGTGGTAGCAATTTCGCAAACCAAGAAAAAATGCAAAATAGGTCTCTACCCCGTGAGAACAAACGATTTGTGCAGGACAATCTGGTGAGAAGTCGTGGCCGTGGTTATAAGGCAAATCAGAACAACAACGTGATTAACAAGATGTCGCCAACGGAAAACAAAATGAAAGGGAGAGGGGTGATTCCTAACGTGGTGGAGAACAAAAGAATGAGCGCACAAAATGTGGATGAACAACAGCTTGTTCATGAAATGAAACAAGTTCATGTTAGCGATAGTTCTTTCCACCATGGCAGACAAAATAGTAAGTTTTTAATGATTAAAAATTAAAAAATGAATATGCATGTAAATGAAAAAGTAATAAATTCAAAAAATTGAATATAAATGTGAAAGTCCTAAATTGTAATGTTTTTTTTTCTTTTTTCAGAACACTTTTATACTCAATCGTCTAGTCAGCCAAGAACAAGTACCGGACCTTCGCCTCGGATGCAACAACCTCATCAACAACCTCAAATTCATTCACCACAGCAGCAGCAGCAACAACAACAACAACAACAACCACAACAGCAGCAACCTCAACCACCACCAGATGCTACTGGCAACAGACCAAAACGATACTCTAGTTTGCGTCAAAGACCTCCCATTACTGAGGGTCCTCCAACTCAACAAAATTATCAACCTCAACCACAACAACATGGTTATTATACGACACAAGGTAGTGTACATTTTATAAAAACAATTCTGACAGTTTAAATATTTGATAAACTTTGTAAATTAAGAATTTTTTCTATAAAACTTTTCTTAGACATAAAAAACTTTTGTTAGTTTTTTTATTTGACTTCTGCTAACAAAGCTTGTTTATTTTATAATAATTATATATTTTTTTTTTTATAAGAAGTTGGTAATAATGAATATTAAAAATTTGGAAACCTTCAAATTGATAATATATAACATTTTTTAAAAATATTTGCATGTGCTTGATGCTTCTATCATTAATACGGAATCGTTGTATTCACATGTACATAGCTGGAAATTCAAGAGGGGTTATAGATTCTCAAGGTATGACTCACTTAATAATACTTGTCTGTATTTTACTAACTTATTATTCTTTTCTATCTTCTAACAAACAAATATGAAATCCCAGTATATTTGAAGTTTCTGATAAGTATTTGTAAACTAAACTAAAGATAATGCGATTGTTTATATATAACTTGTTTTATAATATTAACAATTTTTAAAAGTATTCCTCATTATTTTTCTTTACTAATACACGTTGGAAACTTTGTTGTATGTTTTATTTTTGCATACTTGTATATGTATGTTATTGTAAAATTGATAAAATTCATTAACAATTTTTTATTTCTAGGGTATCCTCCATCTCATTACGATCAAGCTCCACCAGTGGCACCTGCGACAGGTCCAATGAACACGCAGCCTGTTCTTCCAATGCCTCCACCTGGTGCTCAACCAGCTGGTTATGCGCCACCACCATTTTTAGTTCCTCCACCACAGTTCATACCGCCGCAAACTGCGCCACCTAGCTTGATCAATTATGTACCTGCAAATGGGCCCGCATTCCAGAATTATCAAGGCTATCAAGGCTATAATCCTGCTGTACAGGTACATGAACAGATTGACTATTTACAGGTATGACAAACAGTTATCCCTTCATTTTGTAATTTATAGATAAGGTCTATGTATAATCTATGCATTGTTTGGAATATAGTTTAATTTAAAAGTGATATCTTTATAACTTCAAGAGACTGATTTTTATTTTCCTTTATTTTACTTTTTATTTACTTTTTTTTTGATTTTTTATTAAATGGATGAGTCAATGAATTTTCGGAATCCATATTGTAATAAAAAATAACTTTTGATTTAGTTTTAAATTATATATCTTTGTCTTGAAGTAATGGCTGGATTGATTATTTTCAACTATTCATTTCGCTTCTTTTAATCAATCATACTCACTGCTTAACATTTGCTTGTTTTTTATCTTATCACTATATCAGTTTCTATATGAATCTCTGTATTCAAAAATTAATTTCCTTTAATTTTTTTTCTTTTGTTTTAGCTTCGTACCTATCTAAACGCAGTTTTATTGATTTTATGACACATGTATAGAACTTTTTTTTTCACCAATATCATTTCTATAATTTATTTATTTCACTTTAAAAATATCAATGTTCTATGACCATACAAAAGGGTAAACTGTTGCGTTTACATACAAAATACTAGAAATAAAAAATTAAACATTTCAAAATATCAATTCAACTTTTCCCAAGTGTTTTAAAATATTTATCATGAAAACATTGCAAATAATTCTAACCATATATCTTGAAATATACAGAACATTTCAGGCAACTTTTCTCCCTCTATATAAATAACATTATTGCTTTTATTATTTCTTTTCTAGGCAAATCACTTCATGCACTTAAGAAAAAAATAACACATTTAAAAGATGTGTATTATTAGGCTTTCTGTCACTAAATATAAGACATCTATAGTTCCATTTACATTTAGTATTCATTTCAATCACAGTAATGACACTTTAATGAATGGTAAATATCAAATCATTACTATGACTCTTAGTTAATCAAAATATTTATTCTGACTTATTTTTTCTAGCAAGGACCACCTCCTCCACCCCAAGAGCTCTTCCAACCCCAAGGCTGCACTTACTACAATCCCGCTCAGCAGCAACAGCAGCAACAGCAGCAACAAGCTGCTCCAGTTCGAAGACCAAAACTCGCGATTCCAATCTTGCCACCGCCTGAAAACCAGCAAAGCCCTCAAGCGGGCAAAGGAAGAGGTAGAACTCATGTTTCGCAGCAAAACTCAAATCAACGTCCAGGACATAGCCACATTGACTCTCAAAATCAATCACAACACCATCTTCAGTGCCAGTCTCAACATCATCTTCAATCTCAGCATCATCTTCAAACCCAACCACAACTTCAACCTCAGCTTCCACCTCAAATCCAACCCCAACTTCCACCTCAAATCCAATCCCAACTTCCACCTCAAATCCAACCCCAACCTCAACTTCCACAACTGCAGCCCCAACCCCAACTTCCACCTCAAGTTCAACCTCAACCACAACTCCCATCCCCATCCCAATTATCACCGCAACCACAACTCCCACTCCAACATTCACCTCAAATTCAACTGCAATCTCAACCCCAACCTCAGCTCCCACCACAACCTCAGCTCCCACCACAACCTCAGCTCCCACCCCAATCTCAACTTCCGCCTCAACCCCAACTTCCACCCCAGTCATATGTACAGATTCCCGAAAATAAAAAATCTACAGTTGAACTTTCTGTTGAAATCATCGAAGAAGTTTTCGTGGAAAAAGAGGTTGAAAAAGTCAATCAGTCTGAAGAACCAGATTCAGAGATCACGCGGGAACCTGTGATTGAAGCGTCACCTGTGCTAAAAGAACAGATAACGTCGACACCAGTGGCACCTGTATTAAAAGAGCAAGTGGCGCCGTCGGCAAATTACACAGAGAGCGTAATCGAGGAAATACGAGAGCGCTTGCCGAAAGAGGTGAATGTTCCGATATTGGCCGAAGAGGCGATTATTAAAAGCGAAACAGAGTGCGCGACAGTTGCCCACGAAAGCCCGGTAGTTGAAGAAGCGGCAGCTTGATTGGCGCGCGCAAGTTCACTCGACTGATTATAGAGTATTGTGATTGTAAACGCGTACAATCGGTCAGAAACGCTCAATATGCGTTTATGATATTATATGCGTTTATGAATTATAAACGCGTATTGAGCATTTCTAAGTTGTAACTTTTTTTCCATACCGCAAAATGTACTTTTTAAAATTACATTTAAAAACAATATTGTACAATTATGGAATTGTAATCTGCTTTTATAGTTCAAAAGTTCTTGTATATATAATTAACGTTATGGAACGAAAAGGTTTATTCAAATTGTATCGCGATTTATTTTAAGCGTCGTTGTTACGATTGATAGAAGTAGCGCTGTTTCTAACTATCAAATTACATTTATGCAGTACGAATTTCATATTACGATTATATGAAAACTTACGAATTTATATAGTAACGCAGGCGGAAGTACAGATTGCCTTTGCACTTTGTTTTTATAAGAAACTTGCATCTTGATAAGTATGTAATCAAACTGACGTTTCTTCAACTTACAGATTTTTTTTCAGTTGTCTCATTCAATTTTATGATTATGATTAAATTAAATATTCAAGTCGCAAAGCAATACTCAAGTGGAAATTTAGTTTTGTGTAAATTTGTAAATAAAATAAGTTCATTTGGCTTATTGTTCATTTTCGGCGCATAGTGTGTTATTAAAAACCACACTAATTGATATTCACATAAGTAATGAAAATCTATGGCGTTTTACTCACCGAGTAATTTATCGGGGATGTTGTAAAGTAACTTCTATAACTACTAATTGGTGCGACTGTACATTGATTGATTGTTTTAAGTTGCTTATAAGTAAGCATTCAGATGTAAAAAATACCAAACTTCGTTATTTTATGGTTTTTTATAGCTTCACTTGTCATAATCGATCTTTTATTTCAAAGATTATAGATTCGATGGTTAACTGCTATTTATATATAAGTAAAGCGGATGATATTAATTTAGATTATAGTACATGATGTAATACATAAATATTTTGTATTTTATAGTCGTTCAACCACACTTTCGTGCAAGTGTAAAATATAATTTGAACACAAAGTTATAGGAAATATAATGGATTCTTATTATCACTGCAATCAGCTTTGTTCTTATTTCTTATAAAATAAAAAGAATTCAATAACACTCGAAATATCTCTTTTTACATATATATTTTTAAGTTACAAGTTATAATACTTATTTGTTACATATATTTACACTTTGAGACAGTGTAATATTTCATGCTTACTTTTCTCTTTTGATTTTAAGTTCGGATTCTCGAGTTATTGTAAATGCATTTACACGCTTACATTTCACAATTGTTTATTGAACGCTGTGATTGTGTTTTGCGTTACAGCACTCAGAGGTATCACCTCGGTGCTCTGATGTATGTTGTTGTTTGTATGAATCGATCTTATCGTTGGCATCGAGCGCAATCTACGCGAATATGTCGTGCCCGATTTGTTCATCATGCGGCGGCTTCCTGATCGCTTTGATCGCCAGCGAAATGTTTTTTTAAACTCCTTTCGAAATGAACCTAAATTGAAAAAAATGTTTATTAATCAGAGTTTTATAACTGTATGTGTTTTACAAACGTTCAACTATCTTGAAAATTGAAAATATTTATAAATTTGCATATTTGAGATATTTTGTTATATTTTTTTTTCTTTTTTAAATGTCGCTAAGAGTTACTAAAAAGTAAAGAATAATGTAAAAAAAATTACTTCACAATTAAAGCAAAAAGGATTCAGTTTAACGTCTGAAATGCAAGTCAGAGAGTTATTATGAAAAATCTTAAGTAAAAACAAGTCAGGTGTAATAAGAATAGAATAGAAGAAATATTTATCGATTGATTATTTTTGCTCATGTAATGACCTCATTAATTTATGCCAACCACAGGCAGAGTTTATCGCGAAAAAAAGTTCGTCATTAAATTGACGAGACTGTTTAATTAATGCGATTGATAACAAACCCTGATTTGACTCCATGAATTAAACAGTCGTTATCTTAAACAGGGTAGAAATTTACGCAAAAGAGCAGTGTGTTAAATTTATATACTTAAAAAATAATCACATTTTTGCAAGTGATGATTTTGTATACAAAATAATTTGAAACTTCAGTCAAATTAGAAATCAAATAAGAAAAAGAAATGTATAATGTTTGGTTATTCAAATGTATAGGAAGTCATTTTTTACGGAAAATTTATACCCACTGCTCATGAAGTTATAAATCACAGGATTCACAGCGCTGTTGGCATAACACAACCAATGAGCCACGAGACTTGCACCTCTGAAAAAGTCGGAAGATGGAAGGACCACCGTGTGTCTAAAACAAAAACATAATATTCATTATTTTCATCATTTAGAAACTACATATCAAAATTACAATACAACTAAAAATTTCTTTATTGTCTTATACATATTGTTTTCAATGCATATTTATGTTATTTAAAATATTAAAAAAATAGATTAAATCTAAATTACTTTTAGTTACATCAAATTTTATTACATGATAAATAAAATTGATACTGAAGCGATTTTTTGTATCAACGATTTGTAGAATTGTAATTTGTTTTCACGTTACAAGTTGAATGCAGTTATATTCGAGCAACTTGTTCTTGTCAGAAAGGGTATGATATACTAACCGTAAAATAAAAAGTAAATGAATCGGAAAGTAACAAATTGCAAACATGAGGACTACGGCGACCAACATTTTTGCGGCTTTCCTTCGAGAGCGCAACTGTCCTTCGGGATTCCCTGCTCCATATTGCGGGAGTTCATTCTCGTGGAAACTCCTCGTCGACACTACGAAAGTCATAATGTAAATTATATATCGCTAATATAAATGTACAAATAAATGCATTATAGTTTTAGTTTGTTCCACTGTACACTTTGAACGTGATGTGTCGAATCAAATTTTCAACCAGTTGAAATTGGATTGATCGCACCATTTTTATTTAAAAATTCAATGATTTTAATATAACGAAGTAATGAAAGTGATTAAATACACTTAAAAAACAAGTAATATTTATTATAATATGGTTATTTATCTATATTTTAATTTTATGGTAAACATTTTTACTGAGTATAATTATATATTAGTTTAAAATCTATAAAAAGAATGGTAATTTGTCTTTTGTGTTGATTAAGTACTTCGACAGTGTCCTGGTATATCGCTGCGCCAAAGCACCCTTGCTATTTGCCAATAAGCGACGGTCATAAAGATGAGGGGCCCGGTATAAAGCAGTACTGCAATCACGATTATGAAGATGCGTTGGCTCTCCTTGCTCCAGCGCGGTTTGCACTCCGTGAAGTAAATTGTTTCTACTCTGATGTGACGAGGTGGAAATACCTCCAAATTCACTAAATCTGGAATATCTGTTTTAAAATACGATTCATTATTCATTATTCATTATAAGGATATACAATTTTTTTTTCTGTTAATAAATTTAAAAAACAGTTCTTGATTAAAATGAAACAATGTTTTTTCTTTCTTCTTTGAACGAGTGAGAAGTTATATAAAAAATTTATGCTCAGCTTTTCAGGTCTTAAAAACTGATAACTCTAAATTAAAAAAAAAAAAGAAAAAAAAAAGAAACATCAAACTAATAATGAATTTTTGCAATAAAAAGATATCAAAATAATCAAAATTGAAATTAATTTTAATATTTGATTCATTTTTCTAAAAATGTTAATGTTATTAAAAAATGATTTTTTTAATTTACATGCTCTTTTATTTCTTTAAATTTCTGATAAAAAGCCAGAAAATTGGAAATACTTTTTTTACGATTAATACTGTCAGGTTACACAGAATGATTGAAGATTATTAAATTTGATCAATAAAGAGATGCAAATTTCAAAGTGAGAACCGAAAGTAAGTTCGCTTACCAAATAAAAATGCAAATATCCAGATAATGATTATAGCGGTTTTCGCCTTTCCAGTGGTAGATTTGAACTTTAAAGGACGGCATATAGCGTACCATCTGTCTATGGAGATGAACGTCAGTGTCATTATACTCACACTAACGGATACAGTCTGAAACAAAAAAAAATACAATAAAAAATGAGAATGGAACAATAATGAATAATGTTTTTAATAATAAAAATATAAATTGATTACATTGATTGATTACATAAATGATAGTGAGAAAGAAATTACGAAAAATACAAAACATATAAACAATACAAAACAGGAAAAGATATTCTTTTAATTTTCTTCGTCATTGTTTACATGAAATGTAAACAAGTTCCACTTTGTTGACAACGTTGTCAGGAAAAAAAGATAGAAGTCTCTATCTTCGCACATTTCATTTTGCAGATCCTTTTGTCCTTTTTGACTGACCACTTACGTAATTTTTAAAAATTCAATAGTCTATACTTCATCGTCGACAACAACGCCCTCATTAACTTTCCGTTGGTCGCGCCTTTTTTATATATATTCAATAATTGTTTAAATGTAGTAACCGGAAGTTTGGAAGTAAATGAAAACCTTTTCAAAATAAAGCAAATTTTGTTCGTTATATTTTAGAAAAAGTGTTTATAGTTTTTTTTAATTCAAAAAAATTATATTATGTATATTTGAAAAAATGAATAATCATTTTTGATTAAATATTATTTTCAAAAACGATATATAGTCATTATATTGAATCCGCCATTAAAAAAAAAAAAAAAAAAATCATAATTCATGTTCAATGACTTTGAAATGCTTTAACGTAACGCCATTATTTGAAAACAATTATTCTATGATTCATAATCCGCCATATTGCATAAGTTTTCTGAAAAAAAGATTGCATCATATTTGAATATTATTAGTGAACGACCGTTGTCGATTCCATTATATCCTTGTCTTTCTTTCACCCCTCTCATTTCTTCTATGATTTTATTCTGTATCAATATCTTAAAGCACCAATAATTGGTCATCCCCCCCAGGACTCCCCCAGTGGTCATCGTTCCGTCATCTCTCCCCTCCCTACCTATAACCAATGAAAACAACAACAACTCTCCCCTCCCACCGTACGGCCTCGCGACCTTCGTGACGCAATCGCCGAATATCGTCATTTATCTTTTGATCATTAGGCAGTGCAGTTCCCTTCGTTTCTCTCCTTTTATATTTCTATTTTGACTAAATAATGGCCCAACTTTATTATTTTTATTATTGACCTTAACCAGCTTGAAAGACAATCGACAAAAACGGTAAGTATAAAAAGCTTATTCTTTTAATAATTTGTATTTGTTTTATTTATTTTTTTTTTAATTGTGCGATCTCGAAGTTTCGATAATTCATTTTTCTTCTCATTGTTTCCAGTAATTCCCCCCCCCCCCCTACACTTTTTCTACCTACTTATTTATAAAACAAATACTCTGAATAGGAAGTCGCGAAAATCGTCATCAGTTTCGTTTGACCAATCATCGTTTTTTCCCTCTCTCCTACTCTCTTGCCCCCGTACCCCCCGTACACAATGTTGACTCCTTTTATTATAGCGTTTTCTTTTTATTTTTGTCGCTGTAGTTTGTTGTTTGACCTTCGAAAAAAGTTTGCTTACATCGACTCTTAAAGTCGACAACAATCGTTGGATTCATTTAGTTAAACCGACGCCATTAACTAATCATTCGTTACTTTTCTTTTATTTATCAAATTTTAATTTGTTTCAAATTTTTAAGTGTTTGGTTTCCTTCAATAATTATCTAATGTTTTTCTCATTATTCATCCCTTCTTTTGATATAAAACAAGCCAGTTCCCTTCGTTCATCCCCACCCTCTCCCCTCCCTCCCGCCGCAATCGTGTGTAACCTGAAAAATCGGCATTTGTTTGTCGCAGCTCCGACGAAGAAGTGCCAAGAGCAGTGCTCTCAGATTTTTAGTGTTGTCCTTCACGCACAAAGTTCCTTGCGTGTATTTTTAACGAGAGGAACTTGTGCGAGAGAGACAAACACATAGAATCTGAGAGCACAGGCCAAGAGACGCTGCATCATTAGTTTTTCAACCTTTGAGAAAATTCAACCGCCACTGCTTGGAAAACGGCTGTGCATTAGCTCGCCTAATAATTACATTCTAGTAAGTTTATTTTTATTTTTGCATTTTTATTAACCGTTTCTCATTACAGTTGCATTATTATAAATTTGTTTAATTGAAATTATTTGTTGTTATATTTTTCATTGTTGCGTCAATCGTCAAGGTCAATCTAATAAATAAGTAGTTTGTTTGTTTGTTTGTTTTTTTTTATAACTTTACCAGTGTTATCTTACTTTACTACTTTTGTTTACAAATTAAAAGTTAAAACCGCGATTCGATTGTGTTTATCGATTGTGAAATCGACGTATTTTTATTAAATTATGTAATTTACAATTATCGTTCGTTAACTCACCTAACAATAGATATTTTTAGTAACGTTTTTTTCTTTGATTAAACGTAGAAAGAATTTGTATCTATTATTCGATTATTTGATTGGTACAGTTTTTACGATTAACATTTCTTATTGTTCACTCCCTCCCCCCTCGTGACGTAAAAGTAGATGTCTTTTTCCCTTCTATTCTACTTCTCACCGCGAGCGTCCCTTTGATTTTTCAGCCCTTAAACCGGCATTTGTTTGTCAAAGCTCGGACGACAAGGGCAAGAAGACGCTGCAACATTATATCATTACCCTTTGAGGAAGTTGGACGGTCCGACTCAGACCGCCACAGCTCAGAAAACGGCCGTGCATCAGCTCGCCTAATAGTTGCATTAGAGTAAGTTGAGTATTACGTTTACATTTTTATTAATGATTTTTTCATTTCTGCCGCGATATTTTAAATTTCTTCAGTTATGTTTTTTTATTAATCTTTTTTTATAAATTAATTATGAATAATTTCAACGAGTTTTTCAATTGTTTGATCGACATTTTTTAAAAATTTATTTGGTTTAGATTATTAAATGTTTGCAATATTTTTTGTAAACACAATCGTCAAGGTCATCCCGATAAACAATTTATTCATTATAATTTTTCTACGTTTTTTGGTCCAAACGATTTCTTCTTTCAATTACGATTCGTTTGAATTTTTTGATTGTTAAGTAGACGCTTGTTTTAATTTTTTTTATCTACAATGGTTATTTTGTAATCCACCTAATATTAAATGCTTGTTAGCTACGTTTATTTCTTTTTTTTTTTTCTTTAATTTAAATTAATTTAATTTAATTAAAGAATTGAATAATTATTTTTTCCTTTGTTTAACAGATACAGTTTTAAAAAATTCTTGTTATTGCTCACCCCCCTTCCCGTAACAAAATACAAGTTGAATGCCTTCGTCCTTTTGTGCCCCTTTTTTTTCTTTCACCACATTAAACATTTTTTTTATTTTTCAGTCCATAACCCGGCATTTGTTTGCCGTCCCTTGGACGGGCAAGTGTAACAAGACGCTGCATCATTAATCCCTCATCCTTTGAGGTTGGCAGACCGCCGCAGTTTGGAAAATCGCCATGAATCAATTGGCCTAATAGTTGCATTATAGTAAGACTTTTTTTAAATATTTTTATAAACCGTTTTTCATTATATTTGTTCAAATAAGTTTTTTTATTTCCTATTCTTTTTTATAGGTCATCTATAAATAATTTTAACAAGTTTTTCGATTGATACAGTTTCCTTACAGAAATGTTATCATTAAGCTCTTTAAATTATTTTTATTCTTATTATTTTTTTTTAATATACATTTAGAGAGAAATAGAAAAACATCATAAAAAGCAATTATTTTATGGTTTTCTGTATTTAAATAAGTGCTTAAAGAAAGTTCTCTTTTTTCAAGATTCATTTACAAATTACTTTACAGATTTACTGATTAGCTTCATATATTTTAGTGCATATATTTTATATTAATAAGGGACATAATGAGGCATAATATTAGTCTATTATTAGCTATAAAGTTGTTATTGACGTTTGCGATCACTACAATTTTGTTTTGAAAAAGAAGACACTAATTATTGTAGATATAATGACAATGCAGTTTTTTATGACATTGAATGTTTACTATTGCAATTATTTATTTTGTTAGTTGTATTATTATTTCTTATTTTAATAGTTTTTTTTTTTTTGTTACTTTTATTCTTATCATTTTTTATCGTTTCTTTTTTCCCCGTTTTTAATTTTTCTCTTTGATCATTTGATATTATCCTTTATTTTTTTTTTTTAAATGTTTTACTACAAAAATTTATTGTATTCATATTGTTTTTTATTGGTTCTTTTTTTTACTATATTTTAGATTTATTTATTTTAAAAACAATTAAATAAAAGAGATAGAAATTATAGATTTAATGAATTCAAAAAGAATAAATGAATCTTTAATTTTTTTAATTTTAATTTTGTACTATATTACTTCTTTTTTTTATAATGTCGTTTGTGTATAAAGAGAAATTTTCTTTCATTACGATGTTACTTTTAAAAAGAAAATGGAAAAAGTCTAACTTTGGAAATGATATATTTAAATAAAAAAATGTTTGAATGAAAAACTCGGTTGCCAGCTGGCACATCAGTGGCTTTATTAAGATATTTTTAATTTTGTATTTCTTATATTTTTCCGCATTACTTTCTATAAAAAAATTTATAAATAATAATTTACAAAGTATTTGCCAACTTTTTTTTCTAAACAATAAATAGCAACCTATGAATGGTCAGAATCTGTTATCAAATTATTGGCGTTTCCATTTTTTTCTCTTTCTCTGCATAGAATTGAATGCATACAATCGGACAGCCAAATGTGTTTGATCACAATGTTAGTCGTGTGTGCGGTTTGTGCCGCTGAAGTTGACTTGACACATAAAGCGATTCGGAGTTTATTCTCACATTTGATAAGTTTACTTAATCGATCATTAACAGAGTTCTATTTCGATAAAGTACTTTAAGTTTATGACACGTTCGTGGTGTATGTTTTAGTTTATCTTTTTTACATTAAATAAGAATTGTTGAAACTGTTGAAAATTTGGTTTTTTCTTTAATTACTAAATAGTTTTCATAAAGTTAATCATTGTAGTAAGTGTAAAGGAAAGGAGAAAATTCATTTTAATAACTATTGATTTAAAAAGTATAAAAATTGTGTTAAATATTGCGAGTGAGCCTTAAATTAACTGAATCTCTGGGGTACAATTTGCAACAAAAAAAAAAAACAAACAAAAAAAACAAAACAAAAATTACTAAACAAATAAATAACATTTTTCTTACCATCGGTTGGTGGACAATTGAATAACTTGTGTAAAACAATTTGATGTTCACAAGCATTAACGAGATAATGGAACGTTTCATGCGCCGAGTAAAAAGTAAATTTTATTAGTGCTACTTTTTTCTTCCTTTTTGTATATTTTCCTTTTTTTCTTTTTTCCTTTTTTAATTTTGACGTTCCCCCTCTTTGTAATGAACCCTTCGAAAGAAATTTAATCGATGATATATTTTTTTTTCAGAACATGGCCATTACTTATCGCAATAATTTCATTTGAGCTGCAATCGATGGGAGAATTTTTCAGCATGGGATTCAACAATGAGCAGTGATTTGGTGAGTAAAGATTAATTACCATGTTAATGATGTATTTGACGTTTTTTATGTAAAATTGTCTACACGATTTGAACTTTAAACAAATTTAAACACATTTGATTTACATTTTAGGAAGAACTTGATACTCCAGCCAAATATCACAATCTACTAAATTTGTCAAAGACTAAATTATCTCAAAATTTTAAGTATATTTTAAACCATAAATTTTGAGGTTTCCTGTTCATTGACAAATTTTCAACATATCGTAGTCTTCGTTGGCGATATCGATATCGTCTGGGATATCAATGTTTTAAAAAAAATGACTGGGAAAAACTTCTATTTTAAAGTTGCAGTGGCAGACTGCCATAGCAATGAAGAAATCATAATCTAAAAGTGAAATAATTTTTTTTTTTGAATAATAATCTTAGTTTTACTTTTTTTTTTATTCTATAGATGTGGAATCTCTACTTATATAAAAAGTTCTTGTTCTTATTGATTTTGAAAACTGGTTTAGAATTTTCACCTTCAAATTGAGGGTTCTTCATTGCCAGTGGAGAATGTGGGTTTTTCACTGCCACTTTAAGAATGGTGGTTTTTTATTTCTATTTTGAAACAAGGATTCTTCGATTCCAATTTGGGAATGGAGATTCGAAAATAAAATTCTTTATCATTTATTTACAAGTGCTTCGTGCTTAAATTTAATGAAACTTCAGATCGTGTAGAGTCATGTGTACATTCATTACTGCTCACAAAAAAGTTAGATTAAAATAAAGGGACTACTTTTATAAGCGAGTTATTTTCGAATTAGGTTGAGTCTGTTTGTAAAAATAATCCACTTACGTTAAGCTGAATTTATTCTTTTTTTTTTTTTTTTTTTTTTATTTTTTATTAAGGGTTGCGTATATACATTTTGGATTTAACTAAAAATCTAGAATTTTTTTAAGTTGTATGAACTTTTTAAAAACAATGTGAACTTTAAAATATAGAAATATTACAACCTTTCTTTACATTTTTGCTTCAATTTTGAAAATTAAATG
>JABFOV010002963.1:0-17891 GCA_022817685.1 Aradophagus sp. ZL-2020 | reverse complement strand
ACCGCGAGGAACAATCTACTAGAAAAGAAACAACGAAAGTAAGAAGTCACTTAATGTGATGGCAATCACTTTTTCTTCTTTATGATCAAGTAAAAATACGAGAGGCAAGAAATGCACTTGAAGAAAAATATGATTGCAATAACTGTGGTGATATATTAGAGCCAAAAATCCACCTTGTTTTATTAGTACAGTAATTGTATCGTTAAGATTGTAATTTGAAACATTGATATTACTTATGAGACAACGAAACTGCAATGAAGCTTAAAGTTTAAAATAAGCAGTCTTCATCTTAGAATTTAATTAACTGTAAGATATTTTGTTTACAAGTCTTCATTTACATATATACATATATATTTCTTTTTTATACATTTTTTATCGTTCGTATTTAAAATAAACAATAATATAAAAAAAGCCAGTATTACATCAAGGTTTACATGATACTTTATTTTTATTTTTCATTAAAATTAAAAAATTAACAATACATCTCTTTCGAATGAAACGTAAAACTACTATTCAACAATACAATAACATGGCGATAATATTGCACATAAGATGCGCAGTTTAATTCCGTTCATTAGACTATCTTATTTCCGTCAGCACTGTGTTCCGGTTTCATTAACGTGCTGCAACAAGTGTCCTGGCAGTGTGCCTATTTGATAAACCTATATTTGAAAGACGACTCAGATCAAATGAACGGTCATTTCTCATTGAAATCACTAACTTAAACAGAAATGTGTGACACTTGTTCCATCTTTTTCCAGATTCGATTCGGAGACACAAAATTTGATGGACGACCTGCGACAAGAGAAAGCTCAAAGGGAAAGGTTGGCCCGTGAAAAAGAGATAGCAATTGCCGAGAAGTTTACTGTAGAACAGAATTTGAGCGTAAGACACAGTCGATGATCCATTAAAAATAATCATAAAATATAAAGTAAACTTTTGTAAAAAAATTTTTATATGTGAATATTGAATATTGTTTGAAATATTTCTAAAGAAATATTTTACTATTACATTTTTATAAAGTATTCACATTACTTATTAGTAGATTTCAAAATTTAATTCCTTTGTACTGTTGTACATAAACCTTCTACCAAATCATAACAATAAATGTCAAAACTTTCACTGAATTTTTTCGCATGATTTGATAACCGTAGAAAACAAGCAAGCACGTAAATGCAAAGTGAAATGATATCGTTACAAATATGATTGCAGGACGCGAGGCTAGAAATCGAGTTAAAGGAGGAGCGACTGCACTCGTTGACCCAGGAGCTCGAGGAATTAACTTTCGGTGGTAAAACAGAGGAGGAAGTGGCGCAACTTAAGAAGACCAAACACGAGTTGGAGAAAAAGGTGAAAGATCAGGAAGAAGAGTTGGACGACCTGGCTGGACAGGTGCAATTGCTCGAGCAGGCAAAGTTCAGGCTCGAAATGAGCATTGAACAACAGCGCAAGGAAATGCGCAAAGAGATGCAGCAGCGAGATGAGGAACTCGAGGACGTGCGCGGCAACGCACACAAAAAGGTCAAAGCCTTGGAGGCGCAATTAGAAAACGAGCACGAGGAAAGGACCATTTTGTTGCGAGAGAAACATGAATTAGAGCGACGTTTGGTCGCTCTTGAAGAACAAGATAGAACAGATCGAGCCGCGGAAGCGGAAATGATGCAAAGGTTGTTATTTTCGTTTACTTCATTCATTTCTTTTCAATAGTTTTAGGCTTACATATGTGGCGGAATTTTATTTTGCAAGTAATTGTAAGAGAACTTATATTTATAACGATTGTTAAATAATTAAAAAATTAATTTGGTGCTGATGAATTTTTATTTTGAATTTTAGATTTTAATTGCAAATCATTTAAAATTGTTTTAAAAAGTCTATCGAAGTTATTCTTATTATTATTTCGAATATATTATTGTTCATGAAATTTATTCAAATATAAATATTTGTTTACTGTAGACTGAAACGAGATTTGAAGAGAACAAAGGCTTTATTGCGAGATGCGCAGACCATGTTGGAACGTTCGAAAGGTGACTCTGGAAGCAAAGCAGCGCTCAGACAATTGAAAAATCAACTCGAGGATGCGGAGTGCGCCAGAGCACTTGCGGTTAAAGCTAAACAAGCTTTGGAGCAAGACTTGACAGAAACGCAGGCTGCTTATGAAGAAGCGATACGAGCACGATCTGAGGCAGAAGATCGAGCAAATATAGCTAATCGTGAACGCGCAGAATTACTTTCACAGTTGGAAGAAAATGAAGAAGAACTTGCAGAGGTATATTTTTGCTAATTCTGTAACTTTAATTTATCATAAAATAAATTAAAATATATTAAACTCATGATAAAAATAAAAATAATGAAAGGATAATTTTATTATAAAATGCAAATAAAAACGATATCTACTTTTATTGTTTTCGTTATTTCTGAAGGTATTGAAAAAGTATCGTGCAGCGGTTCAGCAAGTGTCGGCAGAACAGGTTCAGCTGCAAGATGCGCAAGTGCAAATAGCATCGTTGGAAGCTGAAAAGTCATCATTGAAGGACCAGCTGTCCGAACTCAGTCAGCGTCTGGAGTCTGTGGAACAGCTTGGTGACCCAACGGCCAACAGTTTAGCAACGAGACGCTTGGAATTCCGTACAAAAGAACTGGAAAGTAAATTGGAACTCGAGCAAACCACTCGCGCTCGTCTCGAGGTTTGACAACTTTGATTCTTTTTTTCCCTTTGTAATATTTCTTTTCAAAAAATAGTTAACTTGTTTTTTTATGTTATTCAATAGAGTTTTTAAATTTTAATAAGATTACGTAGTGTAAACTTTTTAATAAAATTTCAAAGTAAAAAAAACTTGTGTATATTGTATATACTATTTACAGACTCAAATAGCACGATTAAAGGAAACGGTAGATAAACTACAGTCAGAATCCGCAATTTTACGAACGAAAGAACAGACCGCTCAAGACACGATGCGACGATTGCAGCGGTCATTGCGCGAAGCTAAAGAGGAGGCACAGACGACTTCGGCGCGTGAGCAAGAAGCAACGAGAATGAGACGTGATTTAGAGAAAGCTTTGGAAGCCGCCGAAGCCGAAATTAAAGCGGTGAAAGATGATTTAAGATTGGCTTTGCAAAGGATCGACGATCTTCAAAGCGCCATTCAAGGCGACCTCGATTTGGATTGCAGCGAAGAAGCAACGAGCGAAAATAGCGATAGGTATAATGGTCATTCTTTGTAAATTATTACTGAATTGATTTAATTGAATCAAATCATTGAAGATATTGCACTATATTAATGTAAAATATAAATACATACTCGTAAATTGTATTGTATTTAAAAAATAATAAATAAATGAATTAAGTTAATAAATTTTTAAACGAATACAAATTAAACTTTTGATGTTTTATTAAAACCATTCCTCGTTTGCAACGTTAAACTGACAAATGTTAACATTGCTACATAACTCTTTAGAATTAGTTGTAGTAACTTCTAACTATTAACAACCGATGCTTGTTTTTCAATCCACTCATTGTCACAAAAATAACAAAACTAATCTATGCTTTGAAATTTTGCAGTGACTGATCCGAGTCGTTATCGGATTTAATATCCGATATTGCAAACAACGAGGAAATAAACGAAAATGAAGGATGAGATGATACAAATGGATGTTAACCAGCTGTACAATAACTAACTAATCATGCGTGCGTTCACCAATCAACGCAACTTTTTACTAAACTTTGTTACTTTTTCACATTCAATTTAAATAGAAGATTTATTCACAACTTCCATTCATTTCAATGAACGAATTGCATTGCATTTTGTAAAACGGGCATGAAAAGACAAGGTCTGTGTTTTTAAGAATAAGAATAATGAGAAATGTAAGGAAAGGAAACGAAACAAAAAGTGAAAGAAGAAAAAATATCATAAGTATAAGGCTATTATACATTTCATTATTAACTAATTATCAATGCTATATATGTATGCGATAAGTCGGAAAAAGGGAAACAACGTTGTTGTTTTTACGAGCATATAGCACAGACTTTTAAGATTTTTATTTCATTCGGTGCTACAATAAGAATACGACCGGTGCCTCGCAATTGTCGAGCTCACTGTCTTCCAAATATTGAAAGAGCTTCTTTGTGCAGGGCAACTTTTTTTTTTATTTAATTGCGGCTGATAATTGTACTTTAAGTGAAGGAATGTAAAATGTTTACAGTCACGTCGATATTATGAATTTAATTTGTCGAATTTTAACAAATGAAAAAACTGTGTTGACTTTCTACAATTAGCAGTTTGTGAATTTGATTGAAGTATATGCATAAAGTGTTATAATAATTTACATATTGAAGTGTACGTGATGTATTATGATCGTGTTATTACAAATGAGTGTATAAAAAAATATGAAAAATATGTGTTGAAATGTCGATTTCGTGAAATGTAATTTATTGCTTTGTAAAATGCAGATATTTAATTAAATTATACAATTGACATTTTGTAATCTTACGATTAACCTATTTTTTTTTTCTTTTGCTAGGCGTAGTGTTTTAGAGTCGTGAAGTGTTAAAATGATTTTTATGCTATGTTGGACTATTGTGAAAACATATAAGTTTGATGTTTTAGAATTCCCTTTTACATATCAACGTTTAAGAGAAAGTAAATGTACTGTAACGCCGATTTCACTAAAGCAGATGTTTAACATTATTCATTTAATAATATAGAAATCAAAAACAATTATAATTAAATAATAATTTTGCAAAATATAATGTTTTAATAATTTGACGAATGACTAAGATGGTTTTTTTTTTATCAGACAATAATAATTCAATCGACAAAACGAAAGTGAATATTTTATGTATACTTGGATGAAATACCAACATTTTATTACATAAAATAAGATTTTTGTCAAAAAAAAGTAAATAAAATCTTTTAAAGTAAAAATGAGTAAGTATCAAATACATTTTTTATGTTGTCTTTGTTTTTCTTTGGTTTCGATAAGTAAATAAAAAAAATATAAATAATTTTAATTCTTCATTATGCTATTTGATTTCCAACAGTTATAATTTTCTTTATTTACTTGACAATAACTGGCTAACACAAAAATAATAATTATTTTTTTTACAACAAAAACATTACACCTGTTTATACTCGTCGTCAATAATAACATTGAAACAATTTTTTTTTTTTTATTTTGATTGTTGCAAATAAAGTAAATTTATATAATTAATTATAAATAAGATTCGATATTATAAATGTTACGTTTATTTGTATTTTTTTATTTGATAACGATTTAATACTTCGCAAACAGTAATATAAGAAAATACAATTATGAAATCGTAAAAAAATTTATTATTTGTTGTTTGTATAATGTATATAATGTTCTCGGCATGAAAATTAATTTTGAATTAATTTGTAAACAATCTTTTACAGTAAGTTAATAAGTTTGATAATTTTCGCAGAAAATTAACGGCTGAATTATTTTTGTTTGCAAATTAATAACATTGTTGTTATTGCTAATTCTCAGAATTCCTAACGAAAAGTCAAAATAAAAGACAATTTAAATAAAATAGAATAGACAAATAAAATAGAATTTTAAAATATAACGAACTTAAAGAATATAATATTTGTTTGCAAAACAAATATGCGTAAAAATATTCGCTTAGCTTATATAAACATTAAAACTTTTCATTGTTTACAAACATAATATATACAAGTTACAAATTATAAGTAAGGTAAATGAATGTTAAATAGTGATAACAAAGTTAAACGTTGTTTAAAAAACGTTTGAAAATGTTGTTTGTGAAATGTAGCAACAATTGTAACAAATTTCGCGGCTGGCTGTAACGCGCAGGTCAACGTACGCGCATGCGTGGCCGTCACATCTTTGTCGGTGCGAGCGAATCAAACAAGGACGAAATAAAAGCGACATAAATCAGTTTGAATAAAACACGTGGTTGCACGTGGATATCAGATCGCGTATATACGAAATCTTTTAGCTCATTATTTCAAAAGATGCATTCAAATTTTCAAATTAAATATCAAACGACTCGTTTGAAACGCAAACATTGAAACAGCAATGGCGGCGATTGTTTAACAGTTCAGCGTTCTTTCGAAAGTTTTTGTTAACGTTCGCAGTTGTGGTTTTTTTTTTATTTTAATAAAGTACGTGTCGCTAGTCAGACGTGCGCAACGTTTCTCAAGTGAAGTTTTTTGGTGTACAGTTTTTAACAGTGTTTTTATATACTTTTATTACTTAATATTTTTAGTTTGTGCTGTTCAAATGTGATTTACCACCCCGATGGATATTTTACGCAAAACTTTTGGATTTTTGGATTAAATAAAATGAGGAACTATCGAGAACCAACGTGGTGAGTAACTTTTTGTTCTTTATTATTATTTTTTGCTTTCTAATGTTACTATTTATTATGAATGTAATAAAATTTATTGAATGTTGAATTCTTAGAAAAACAGGTAAACGTTAAAACTTGAAATTTGAAAATTATTAATTGAACTATATCGTGAGATATTTTTGGTTGAGTTGAGTAAACAAATTCAAAATTTTGTAAATGTATAAAATCAAGTTAAAAATTTAATTTACAATATATGTTATTTCGTATTGATAAAAAAAGTAATTTTTTTGTACTTTTTTTTTTTTTAGCTAAACTTATTTTTTAATGTTATATTGTATACATATAAACGAATAGAATCGTTTACAAATTATATTCGATATAAAAATAAGCAACATGTTTAATAATTTGTAAAAAATTATTTGCTTGTCCACGAATTATTAAAATGTCGCGAAACGTGCTTATGGTCATCATAGGTTACAATTTCAGTTTTTCCAAGAATTCGCCGTTTTCGCAGTAAATTTTATTAACATTTAATTAGAAAATTAGTGTTTGCACGTTCGTATTCAAATTAAATAATTTTTTTGTTATTTATAACGAAATAATGCTTACGTAACGTTTACTTTTCAACCTATCATTAATTGTATTTAAAATGTGTATAAAATTTGATGGAAAAAAGAAATTATATTTATTTAAAATGCGGCTTTAATTGTTTAAATATTTTTTGACTAAAAACGATAGATTTTTCGACAAAACAATCGCGATATCGATTGAGTAGCACGTGGTGAACGTGAAACCTAATTCGCGCATCAGGTAAGAGAGATGGCCATTTTTATTCATCCATGTGAATGCATTTTTATTCATCCATGTGAATCCATGTGAATATTGAATTGGAAAATATCATTTGCGAAAATTAACATGATTTTACAAAACCTAATGTAACATTATGCCTAATTATGTATTATTTGTCTTGCGAATTTCTTCAACAGCAAGGGGTAGTAATTATACGTTTTTTTTTTTATTTAATTAAAAACAAAGGTGCTTTTTTTCTTATAATAATTTTTTTGTTTTTCATTCTACGTAACATGAGAAATGGATGAAAAACATGACGCAACAAATTTAAAAGTTAAATCAAGTGCAATGTGTGCAGCCTGCGTGTGTGTAAACAAAGATCACACAACTATATAAGAGTTGATCGGCACGTTCGGAAATGAACTTTTTTTGATTGAAAAGAGATGCACTTATGTAAACTTAATTGTCTGTCTTTCTTCGAAAGAACCATAAAGATCAAAAGTATCAACAAATCTGTATTGTGGTTTTATAAACTGAATACATTTGTAATAATTTATTTTTGAATTGAATGCAAAAGGTTAATTTCAAATGTTCAAAATATACGCGTACAAATACTATAAAAAAATATATGAATAAATAAATAAATAAATAAATAAATAAAAAGACCCCTGCACTTGATATCGATAAATATACTGAAGACAAATGTTATTCTATATGTTTCTGAAATGTTCCACGTTTATTAGTAAACGAAATGAAATTTGATATCATTTTTTGAATATAAATGATGGTACTGTTTACTGAACGAATTTATGAGAAAAAAGCTTTGATATATATATGTTTTTGAAAACAATATTTTCATTTATAAATATAATGTATAATGTTAAATTACATTTATACAATTGTCGTTTACTGAAAAACGTTGGAAACATCAAGTGCATTATCCTGTTTTGTTCTCAAACAATACCGGTTGATGTTTGACTTATGATGGCAGGTGTGAAACTTGTTGATTATCGCAAGCCGAACATTGATAACTGTCCAACGACTGATTATCAATATTTAGAGTCAGTTTGAACTAAGTTCTTCTCAGACATAGATTATCGATGTCCAGAATAATAGTTAATATGTTGGGCTACTGTTTCCAGGTATCGTGCTCACAACAGTCAAAAGTAGTTTTCACACATTTTGTTTTCTGTGTTGATAATGGCTATAGGAACTGAAACAAATAAAATTCGAGTGTCTTTTTATTTTATTTTATTTATTTCAGTTGGTTTATCATTCATAATCATTATGGTTTGCAGGGAATTGAGTGTGACATTGTTTTGATTAATTTATAATTATTTTATTTCCTTGAAATATTGTTACAATTTACTTTGTCTTCGATACAATTTCCTATTTTTATTGTGTGACGATGTAAATGTCATATCCTCTTTTATTAAAAGTGAATTGAAAAATTTGCTTACCGATAGATTATATTTATTGTTTTACATCTAATGTCACTTTAAAAACATGTAATATAACTTTTTTCGTTTACATCTTCAAATTATCAATCATTTTTCTTTCTTATAAAATAAGAAAAGTGTGATTATACTTGTGTTCATCCCCAAAGCATTTGGGATCGCGCTTTCAGTTAAATATAGTCAGACTTTGTTTTTCAATAGTGATAGTTTGGTATTTTTACTATTGTTAGTTGTTTTAGTATCATTTCTTGCACAATAGATGCATCAATGGACCTTACAAAACGATTTTGGTACATCTTCTAATTGAATTTTTTTATCGATTAAACCATATTGACTTTTTGCAACTGAGAATAATTTTTTTAGATAATGTAAATTCGAATTTTGATTTTATTCAATATGCTTTAAGATCTTCTAATACGTATTTCTATTTATATTTAAATTAATTACTCTTTCAATTTGTTGTAAAAATGTTTCAAAGTAGGAAAACACGGTAGCTAAAATTTTTTATAACCAAATAAAAAGTAAATGACATTATGTAAATTTTTTACATAATGTCTCACAAAAATTAAAAAATTGATAATGAATTCAATTCAAAATTTTTCAATGTTGGAGATTACTGATAATAAATGTGCTAGAAATGTCCTGTACATTACAAACATTCAGCAGTTTGCATCAAAAGACAATTTTATAGGATGTTTTGTTGTTAAGATTTCATGTTTTTTCCTGAATATTACAATTATTTATAATAATAAATAATTAATGTTTTTACAAATTTGAAGCTGTTTGAAAACATTGAGTATCAAAGTTTACGTTTATTTTTCTTTGTTTAATAATTCCAACAATTTGCTTTCTATAATACATTTTTGATCACATTGATTATGTTTCGTGTTATCTACTAGTATTGAAAAAAACCGTACGCAATTACAATTGATTGTGCATCTATTATACTTACTATATTGATTAAGAAAATTATACAATGAACACCGATGATATATCATTGAATGTTTTCGTATTTGTACATCAATATATTGATGTCACAGTGGTTGATCAAGTCATTTGAAAAATAGTGCATGACATTTCAATTTAACTCTTGATATTGAATAGATAATTTTTCGTTCAATTTTATATTGAAATCTGGAAATTTTATATATAAAAATCATCCTTACAAGTCAATGTTTCACGAGTCATTGAGAGTCAAGATGAAAGTCTAATTAAAAATGGGGTGCCCACAAATTTGGTAAAAAATTTTTTGATTATACATGTGCAAATTTAAATAACTGTTATTTTATTATAATGTGAGAATATAATTTTTGTCGCCATTTTTATAAATATTTATAAATACAAAATTTTCAAATAATTTTTTCCATAAAAATTGGAAATCTCAATTTGAAACAGTTGCTTGAAAATTATCATGCACACTGTATTACAAGTAGTTTGCTTTATATTTTCTAACTTCTATTTTGAGTCAATCTAAATGTTTCAATTAACACAATTGTTAAATAATCAATATTAATTATTACATAAGTCGAACGTGTTGAACAAATTACTGATTAGTTACTAACTGATGCAACTTCACACCCAGATAAAAAGTTTTATTTAAACATTTGACATTCTGTTAATAAACTATTAATAATCAAGGTAAATTTGAGTTTGATCATTGTTAATAAAACGATTAATGATACAATCCACCATTTAACCGTCAGTTAATTTATTTCTAGTAATCGAGTATTCTATTCTTTTCATCTGAGTGTATCCTTTATTTATTTCACTTAATGAATTTGGTGTCATTCCTGTACTTTAATTACAAAGACTTTCCTGGCCAAACAAAAATCAAAGATCTTAACAAATATCACTTGTTTTCCAATTATCATACATGCTGTACAGTTTAATAATATTTATGCATCTAATGTATCTTTGGTTTTTGTTTATGATTACTTATAAATAAATATTTTCGAATTACGACGTGTATCTCGTTGTACATACCTCAACATTCCAACTACTCATCGACATATAGATATGGACTGCGTGTCTTAACCTTAGGCAATGGTCAAGCCATAAAGAAAAACAGATTGTACTTGTGATATGCTATCTTTGTCATACAACCAATAAAATGCATTGTACAGAAACATTCTGTCTTGCTTTATAGCCTGACCATCGCCTGACGTTAAGACACGCAGTTCATATTTATATACCGTTGAAACTACCAGATACAAAAAGTGTTCAAAAAGCAGTAGATTGTAATACATTACGGGTATTATTGCATCCTTAATTGACTTCACTAAGATATTACTATTTAATATAAGTGAAAACTAGTATAAATAAAAAAATCGGCGTTGTCTAATAAATTTGAGACAAAAGTTTCCAGAGAAAAAACAAAAATGCACTCAGACAAAATTGGACAGTACAATTTACTATCCCTTTTTCCCCCACTGCATTTGTATACCTTAATTTATAATTTATAATAAACATTTATCTCGGCGTATCATTGAAATTGTAGTATCACTTTCTGAGCTTTCGTCTCATAAAAATTCATTCATATTTACATTAAAATTAATAAATTATAATGAAAATTTTTGCGAGAAACAAAGTATTTCGCGTATATCTACTTAATGCAAATATCATTTGTTTTATCAATTCACTTCAATTTCAATCATTAATTAAATCAATGTTAATATCATCGAAATTGTTAAGTCATTGCTTGTCTCGTGTCGAATGGCATATTCGACTATTATTAATGAGGATAAACAACTTGAACTGTTTCATTTTGCATTCATAATTTGTTTAATACTGCCAATGATGATATGCTTTGTTGCTAGTCCTTTGCGATACAAAACAAGTGTCTTTTTTAAGATTTTGTAATTGAAATGAAGTATTTTTATAATAAGACAGTAACGTCTTACACATGAAAAACAGAAAAGTAAGAAGGGTTTAATAATACGTCACTTTTGTCAACTTCAAAGGTAATTACAATTTTGGATAATCTGCTTCATATACCTAGGAAGCGGACAGTTATCAGGTCATAATTGTCCCTTTGACAGACTATAAATATCTTAAAATAAGACACTTGCTTTCTTACTTGTTTTTACGTACGCCATTGTGGTACAGTTTCAAAGTGGATTATTAATTAGAAGACAGACGAAGGAACAAATTTCGTACACAAATGATTATAAATAAACAATTGATTTTATAACAATACGTTCTTACAATTGAACTGTCCTTAATGCAATCAACTGTAACTCAATTAAACGTTATAATAACTATTTCTTCTTTCAATAACAAAATAATCCAGCGACAAACAGAATCGATGTGCATTTTACAAAATTACACTCGTAGCAAATCAAAATCCTTAACTTTCAAGTCATTCTCGTTCGTTAATGTATAAATAAGAGTCGAATCAGGTTACATCCACAAGGGGATCGTTGTTTGCGATGCACGCGCGGTAATCGCAACAAATATCCAGTTCGATCTTTAATTGACAATTTGTCGCAACGAGTATTAAAATAGAGGGCGCTTAGTCATGAATTGTCGTGCGTTGGGTGTAGAAAACGTTGTGGGTAAAAAAACGTTGCCGAAAAAGAAGCGTTCACGATAAAAGGCGTATCGAAACGGCAGTGTGCTTGAAAACAGTGGGGTTATTGTAATGCGATCGCGTGTACAATTCTGTGATATTGACTCGTGCTTTGAATTTCGCAATTCGTACACGAGTGTCATCGCCAACATTTCCGACGTTTCGTTCGAACATATCGACATGACTTAACTAGCAGTGTCATTAGTGCAAATGCTAATAGTCGTGGGCTCATCACTATTCACAATTTCGTGTGCAGGAAATGCGCAAGGTTAATAAATCAGAGAGCTAAAAGACTGTGTAGATGAAACTGAAAGTTTCTACATGAATTTCCGTTTTACTATTTAAGTACGAGAACAGAAAAATGCAAGGAAATACTGATAAACAAGTGACGAAGAAAACTGAAAGTACAATTATCGTTTTTAATTTATAATTACATCAACTTAAACAGGTGATTTACTGAATTTCACATTTTTAACTAATTTTGTCGCATTTCCTATAAAACTGTTTTGTCCTCGGATTCGTTGAGTAATCAGTGTTGCAAATATCCTGCGCATGTAACTTTACCCGTTAATTAACGCGACTCTCGATTTCGTTAGTAAAACAAAGCGACAAAAGAAGAGAGAGATAAAGATAGAAAATTACAGTGAGAAAACGAACGAGCTTTTTATATGAATTCACAATCTATTTTGAGAATTCTATTATCAAAAAACAAGAAAAGCATTGCAAATGAAAAACGATGTTAAGAGTCAAATTAAATATCCTCAATTGTATTTGCTAAACCAAAAGCATACTATTCGTCGAGATGGAAAAGAAATAAATACAATACATAACGCTTGACAAACGCGAATTCAATTGTATGACTCGAGCTCGTGGAAGAGGTGTCAATCGGAAACGTTGATTAACAAATATTCAAATTTACAGCCCATTCTCAATAGTTGCGTCCCGGCAACTCGAATGACCGCGGTTGCGACGAATCGCTCGCTTCGTTGGATGACAGTGTCTACTCGGACAATTCGGAGGGGGTGCTGTCGCGCTTAAAAGGCTGGAGACTTTCGTAAGTGGAAGGGGTTCGTTGTATCGTGAAACGACAACACAAATGTCGTGTCTTTGGACGCGAGGACGATACAAACGTACGAACGCACGCATTCTCAATTTCGCTTATTAGCCTAATTTGTTGGTTCCAGCGCGCGTGACACACATCCAGCAAACGTTTCAGTCGGTGCGCTTGCACGCTCACACTCGCACATACACAGGCAGACGTGAAAAAAGAGAGTGGCTTTAGCTTCTGATGCAACAGCCGCTGTGTTTCGGCAATCATGCCGCTAACAGGTTCTTTATGTTCTTGGGGGTGTTGTCTTCGTTGAGGTGCTTCGTCGTATAACGCAAAGCGTTTAGCAGACCCTCGCTCTTGCAGGGCGGCTGGTCCTTGAGCAACTTCACGCAGCCTTTTACCTGAAATGCATTACCTCGTTGAACGTAATTGTCGTTTTGAATTTCAAATAAATGGAAATTTGGCTTGGAAAACGGTGTCGCTCGTGGTGTCGGGGATAGATTGAAGGAAGTGAAATATCAACGATTATTATTAAGTGGATTAGCAATTCGAGTAAGCAGAAGTAGCTACACTTCGTTGTAAGACACGAAGTTGAATATTTGTACAATTAAATTGATTATCTTGGTAGTCAATGTGAACAGTGAGGTTGTGAATTTTTAATGATGTGTTATAATACGTTAAAAATTGTTGACAAAGGCATGTTGTTCGTTTTAATGGATACAAATAGGAATGTCTTGCTTCACTCAAAAACACTTATTAAAATCCTCATTGCAACTTAGAAAGAAAGAGGGCTGAGTGAGAGTTTTTAATTGATTCAGAATATATTGGAATTTCACTCGACGTGTTATAAATGAGATAATAATCACGACAATAATAGTAGTCCACTATTTATAGCGTGACACAAATAATAGCACACTTACGTCGACGTTAGAACCTTTCACAAAGGCACCCTGAGGATGGACGTGGTCGTATAAAATGACAAGTCCCACCATCACCCTCAGCACGAACAGTTGAGTCTCCTCGCGTTGAAACTGCGCCAGTAGATTGCTGCAACGTTACCATTTACTATACTTAATGTTCGTACAAATATTACGATGCGCAGATGCATCATGGTTATGCCATTTGAGAAATTGGCTGCCAAACTTAGACTTGCTCGAGTAATTTCGAGTAGACTTATAACTTTGCGTATCGTTTCATTATTATGATATCAATTTCAAGTTTTTAATACTCGTAAAGAGGTAAATGGAAAGGTTACTTACGGATTCTCGAGCATCCTGATACAAACTTTGGCCATAGTGCCCAGGGTTTCGGTGATGTTTTCTCTTGGTATATCGTGATTCTGCAATGAATTTATGATCTTTAGATCTTTTCGATGATAAATGTCCCAACTGAGATTGAAAATGTGTTTCTGTGTAATAATATTCATTATGACAATTGACTGTGACAATGCCTATTTAATTTTTCTTGACAATTTTGAACGTGTTGATGAATCTTTCAGATTGAATTAATAAATCTTCTTTTACACCTGGAGAATGATTATATTAATCATAAATGTGTAGTGTCGGTGTTTTGTTCGTTTTTTCTTCGATTTGCGTGCAAATTTGATTAGTTAATTAACTTGCCTCCACAAGGAACAAACTGGTCGCATGACTGAGAACGTGCAGCATCGGCGTGGCGTTGGCGTAAAACATAGACATCCGGTTTGCAAGCTCGTTGCTGACCACCAGGTCTTTGGTCGCGTTGTTGTCCTGACGACCGAGCGAGGCGCGCATCAGGGTTCGTCTGTAGTAGCTGAAGTCGTTTTGAATCGCCGGCGTCTTCATTTTGTGCTCGTCGAATTTCAATACGAATTCCAAAATTTCAGCCAGCTGCTTGACCAAAGCCTGCTGAGTCTCTAGATGTTGCGTCGGCGTCAAATTCCCCGAGCACAATTGGCTCAGAATTTTCGGTAGAACTTTCTCTGCAAAACATTCAAATTCATTGTCAAGAAATTCACCAAGTTAACAACTACTGTCCTTTGACAAACAACCCTTTTTTGTTTATCAATATTTACTTGAATAAAAAATACTGTTTAATTAAATTGATATCATAGATTGGAAAAAGCTGTCGGAGAAATGTTTGCGCACTTGGATGGCACAGTCATTGCAATTATTTAATGGAAATAGCAGTGCCATAGCATTATGTTAGGCGGGGCGTAAAAATAGCCGCTCACCGAGTTCCAAGGAAAATTCGTAGAATCGCTTGAGCTTGGCTACCAGAGGTGCCACTGTCAAGTAAGCCTTGCGTTGACATTCTTCCGTTGGTGCTGAAATAGCTTCTCTGATTTCTTTGCCGGCGCCTTTGTAGCACTGAATCTCTTCTAAAATTGATTCCGAATTTTTTAACACACGCTGCACTTCCTCGAAAGTGTCCCTCTCGATGTCGGATGGCTGTGCATCTGTAAATCAAAATAAAACAACGCAATTTGGAATGAAGAGTCGACTTTTTTACACAGCATTGCAAATCAACTTTTAATCCGCGAAATTGAAATTAATTGCATTATAAGTAAACTTGAATATGAATTTTGCAAATTTAACCGAAAAATGAACAAATTAAACAAAAAGAATTGTTTGTGAATTAAATTAAAAAATGTTGGAATGTCCCTTTCTGAAACTTGATTTTCATTGAAAATAGCTGAAAGTCAAGGATAAAGTATCATTGGAAGCTGGCGCGGTCAACTTTTTAGCGTCAATAAGCAATGAAGGGAACACGTTTGGAAAACCGGTGGCGCGAGCATCTAATTTGGCGTAATGCGTGGAGCGAGGGATCGCCGGGCTTATTTGAGCGCGAATAAAAGTGAAATATATCTTACTTTCAAAGTCCAGAAAGACGTCGTATTTCTGCGGCGTGCAGCACGTCGACTCGTCTCGTGCCAACAGACTTAGAAGTTTGCCCATCCTGGCGATTTGTTCGGGTCAGACGCGGCGGTTGAAGGGGCGGCGCAACTTAGCGCACTCTGTCGAACATCTGCAATCACATCGATATTGATGACGATTTTTTTATTCGCTTGTAATATCGGTGCAAGTAAACGGCCGAGCGTCGTCGCGAAAAACACTCGGCGACTGGTGTTTCGGTCGCTGAAAAATCACGTTATAAAAACAAGCCATCGTTAGTCGCGCGTTGATGTTTACGTTTCGACATTTGGTGCGAGATATTACCGCCAAGTAGGTCGAATTTGATACGTCCATTGTTTCTTGTCACGGCAATTATTACATAATTAAATTTCGCTTTTTGGTAGTCGCGCATGTGTAATTTATTTGTGAAAACTTTAAACGGCTGTTTATTTTTTATTTTGCAAAAAAAAAAAAAACATGTTTTTGAAGTTTCCATCGTTTATTAGTAGACGAAAATAAAATCTGATATAATTTTCTACATGTAAATAATAGTATTTTTTGATTACGAGCTTGAAGTTTGCCACGTGGCGAATCGCCACACATGTTGGACTTAGAAAATTTTCTCAGTTCGAAAATTCAAATCGACAATTTTTTGTGTTAATTTATATTTTTCAATATGTTCGTTGTTGTGTTTGACGATTTAGTCGATTTTAATCTTTGAACATAGACAATTCTCCAAGTCAAAAGCGTGTGGCAATTCGCCACGTGGCAAACTACAGGTACATTTTTTGATTGGATAATTTTGCAAGAAGAAGCTAGAATATTTCAACGTTTGAGAGCATAATTTGTTCATTTCTGATTACAATACATGTTACTAAATTACATATAATTAATTTTCGTTTATTAATAAACGTTGGAAACTTGAGCTCTATGAAAAAACTGTACATTTTTAGAATGTACTGTAAATTAATAAATCAAAAGAGAATAAAATAATTTGAAAAATTGTCATAAACAAATTTCAATATTTTCTTAAAAAACCTCTATGAATTGTAATAAAAAAATATCAATATCGATCTTTATTGTCTGCTTTACTATATTTTTATCAATTCGTATAAAATTTATTTCTTTTGTAATTGATAAACAAATGTAGTTGGCTGGATTTCTTTGGTGGCGCGTCGCTGAAACGAGCGACGTCTCGATGGCGTGTTTCGTTGGAATCGGCCGGTGCCGCGGATTAAGCGCCGGCGAGCCGAAGGCCGGCGAAACCGCAGAGCCGGGATTCCGCCGGCCAAATGACATGCCTGCGCGTAAAGTTATAATTTTGCGGTCGCCGGCCGATGCACCGGACGCATCGCCACCGACGATAATTACGATCGCCGCGAGTGGCCTCGTTTCAAGTCACGCATGTGTTTCCATTGCGCCGTGATTCGGAAACATTTGCGGCTTTGCTTCCGAGGGTCGAGTTAACCCTTTATTTAGATACCTCAATGGAGACGAGCAACTTGTAAGCCAAGTTGCTTCGATTGCATACAAAAAAGGGGGAAAAAAAAAAAAAAAAAAAAAAGGAAATAAACAAGTTTTTCTAACATTAACTTTACAATTACATGCAATCTGAATTCCTTGGAGATTGAAATTGATTTAACTGAATTCAATAAAAAGTAACTCGTGATTAATTTTACTTTGCAAGCAGCTTTGTTTGATTAAAGGAAACATTTTTTTATGCGCAAGAAGTTTGCAACGTTTATTTGCAATGAATTTTAAATTCTATAAATTTTCAGTCAAGAACAATATACTTCTAACGAAGTAAACGAAACAATTAACT